>CAEFZY010062846.1:0-87785 GCA_903066815.1 Brachyrhaphis roseni | reverse complement strand
TCAAAGCTACAATGGTGCTGACACCAGAAAACCATTCTATGACATCTTACCTTTACAGAGGTACCAAAAGTTTCTTCATAAATCTAATAGCTGTGAGGCTATAAGTGATTTACTTTTGTGTGTTTTTGTCAGGCAGAAATTAATTTATACCCCCTCAGGGTGTAAGAGGTTAATGAGAATTCAAAGCAGATACACTGATTTACACATAAAGAAAGATCCTTTCTTGTTTGAGTATTTTTAGTTTTAATGATTGTCTTTACTGTACATTCTGTTTAATTACCTGATTTCTCCATCAAAAAACACTTCATCCATATTCTATCAGGCAAGTCAAGTCATCTTTAGAGCCAAAAATGTCTCTAAAGATGTTGTTATGACTAAATCTTGAGCTTTAGATTTAGCAAAAATGTTTTGGGTGGGTATCCAATGTGTCGGTGAACATTGGATACCTCAAGCCAAAAAGCTGCTCACATTTGAATGTTTTTATGTGACCCTTCATATCATCTGGGATTTAATCTGAACTGACAGTAGTGTCAAAGAGGCACTCAGGCTCTGCAGCGTCACATTTTAGAACCATGCAGAACCGCTGTTGTTCTTTCCATTTTCATTCAGCAAAATCAGATCATGCATTTATATTTTACAAACTACCACAACAAATTCCAAGAAAGTCAGTAAATTTACATTTTTCCTTCAATTTGAAACAGCTTCTCTTTTACGTTGCATTTTAAATCCGACTCCATCTAATTTTAATCCAATGCCAGATGCTGTTTTTGCATAAAAAAAAGTTAAAGTCCCAGCATGCCATCTGCCCAGGAGAAAACAACAGACAGAGCCAGCTTGCAGCCAGTGACCATAGCAGAGGATTTAGCAGTCACAGTAAAGAGCAGGCAGACATCTTCCTGGGGGTTTTAGGTGTCAACTAAAGCAAGGCTAAAAGGAGAGTAAATATTGAATTTACATTCATAGCTGTGACTTCAAACATGACTGCGGATGAATATTAATGTGGCACCATGTTGAGTGGATCCATAACAAGTGACTCTTCTAGTAATTAAGTGTTTTGTGACAAAGGAAAAATCAGTTGCATGTGATTTATTTTCCTCGGCTTCTTGCTCTATCTCAGATAAAATGTTAGATTTCTGCTTTATGTTATGTTGTAAAAAAAAAAAAAAAAAAAAAAAAAAAATCAAAACACTTGAATTGTGCTCTGAACCTGCAGAATAATTTGCCTTCTTCTATTCCTGTGATGATTTGTGCCTTTAAGTATGGAAGTGCATAACTAATAGAGATTCAGCAATTCAATATTAATCTCTGTATTGGTCCGATATTGAAAAAGATCTAGATTGGGTGACAATGTGCTCGATCTACTCAGTCTAATTCTATGCTTTGTGCTCTGAGAAACATTATATTTTTAATTCCTAATTGCACTTTCTGAGCCATTTCTAAGAAGGTTTGTTGCTGTTTATTTTTATGTCTGATGGAGGCAGTCAATCTATTGTTTGATTATTTATTTTAAGTTGGTTGTTATGCTCCTAAATACACTGACTGAACAAAATAAAGTTGTTTTTACATGTTTGACCAAACTTATAAAGCTTATTGGTACTATACTGGAGCAGAGTTATCAAATACATTTGTAATGCAGTATATTTATGTCTGTGTTTTAAATAAAGGAACATTTTGTTTTTCTGTATGGGATCGATATTGATACACTTGAAGTAACATAAAAACTAACTTATAAATAGTAAGATTTATCAGCTTGTTTCCAGTAAATCATTTCTTAATATTGATGAAAAATTACTAGTTCCATTGGCAGATTATTTCACTTATAACAACACATTTTTCCCATGTTACAAATGAAATAATCTGTCATTGAAACTTTATCAACATTAAGGAATTATTTACTTAAAACAAGTTCTCATATCTTGCTAAAAAGTTAGTTGTATGTTAATTTTGTCTTATTTCAAGTCTACAAAGATATTTGCAGTAGAAACTACTTGGTAAGATTTTGTGTTTTTGCAGTGCAGATCCATGAAAAAAATGGATCGGTGCATTCCTAATATTAACACTTAACTTTAATATTAAGAGTTTTCTGTTCCAAATAATTTTATCTTCTGCACCAACCACTCACATGTAAGCTATCAAAGAACAGATTAGAAACATTTTCGAAGGTACTATTTAAAATTTGACAAATCTAAATAATAATAATAAATTGGTTCCTAAAAACAGGCCAAAGACCACACTACATGTGATATCAGAGACTTGTTAAAGTTAAATGCCCTGGGGACAAAAAAAAAATCTTCTCCATTCTGTATCACAGCCAATTGAGATGCCTCCTGTTGCAGAGGCTGTGAAAATGGTGTCTGCTGTTGTCCATTATTTCTCTCAGTTTGTCTGTTGTGGTCCTTTACAACGCCGTTTGTAATGACTTCAGGTCATTGCCAAGCACAGCGCTGGGCCTTTTTCACCATCTTATCCAGACAGCGTCCCCAAAACACCTCAGCAAATGTTTGCCGTGTGCTTCTGTTGGCAGAAGCCACTGAGGTTCTCACAGTAGGATAATCTTTAATTTAAAAAAATGGCACGATTCAATAGTGTCTCTCAAAACTTTGAAACCAAAATGCATAATATAATCTGCTTGCTTTAAATTAAAACAGAAAAACAACAAAATGTTTGACGAGATGTTAAACTTTTAAAAATAAATCTTTAAAATCCAAAATAACTTTTTGAAATCTTGAAATTTCACTTAATAGTACAAGAAGAGGACTTATGATGCAACTTTTTCCATGTTTTTATACTTCGATTTGGGTCTCAACTGCTTCTATAAGCAGCCCAAGCTTTAAAAAACAGCCATCCGAATTTTGGCAATAAGTTGATGTTTCTTGGTGTCTCTAAAATGAGCCATTTCAAAAAAATTCAGATTGTTGAGTCACAACTGACAGGCTTAGCAACCAAATCAGAGTTCCAGCATGTTTGGTCAGCTGGTTTTACCGCTGCATGCGCTGTACAATGGCTGCTGGACAAAATAAGTGTTTTGTTGTTGATTTACCATCCCAAAACCTTTTGCTGCATTCTTGTTGTTTGTGCAGGAGGCTCCATTTCTGCTTTTCAAACATGCACGGTGGTATAATTGAGTATCTCTTTGAAGACATTTTTATGTGTGGGTGTAGACATTGAGTTGGGGTCGCGGCCAGCAAGTAATAGAGGTCCTAAACCAGCTCATTGTGAAAGTAGCTCAATATAAAAATACAGAACTGATTTTGTGCATAAAAATGTAATGACATGTTTTGCGTAGCAGATTGACAAGAGATTTGCTCTTGTATTGTGATGTATCAATATCAAATACAATAAAAAATTTTTATCATAATAGGATTTTAATACAAGCAATTTTGATGTTTTTCAGTCAAAGTGTATCAGTGAAGTTTCATTTCCATTCGTCCAAGACGGACCTTCAGTTTCCTGTCCTGTTGGATCTATCCCAAGGGGACTGCTACAGTCTGTAAGCCAGAGCAGAAATCCTGCAGTCCGATGGAGCTGTTTGCATTGATATAATAAAGGAGAGGTGCAGTGCAGCAGGTATCAGTGAGCTAAGGAGGAGCGGAGGTGATAGACGGAGACATATCGGGCCTGCCGAAGCCGTGCTTTCAGCTCCTCTGAGAGATGTGAGGCAGTAAACACTATAAGCCGCCTGCAGCTGTGTCATACATATTATTAGGTTAGCTGAGGAAACCCAAGCCTAATCCTCTTCAACTCTGCAAGGCAAAGCAGGGAATCTGCGCACATTCATTATCACACTACGGTGTTTATAGATTTTATTCAAGTAAATCCGTAACTTTGTGAGTGGCAAATAATAGCACGTGATAAGCAGGAACTTGATACTTAAGGTATTTTATTTGCAATCATTACAGGATTGTAAACACCTTAAGAATCGTAAAGAGGAAGGAGGAACATCTCAGAACGGGAGTATTGTAATATTTCCTTATACCTTATCTGCACAAAATATTAAACAAATACTTTGTTTACATGTAGTGTTGAAATGAGGACTCACAATCAAAAGTGTTTAACTGTATTATTATGCTGTTGGTTGATGAATTTATTCACCAGTAGAAGTTCTTAGTTTAGAGAAAAGAAGAATAAACAGATTTGTCAGTATTATTACCTGCTGATCACACATTGTGTGTCATAATTGTCCAATTCTGGGTGGTAGCAGGTGAAGATTGTCCTAAGACTGAGCCTTGAGGAACTCCTTCTTTGGCCTCAGGAAAAGTAGAACTAAGTCTTTGCTCCACAAATACTCCTACTCGCCAGTTTATCTTCAAACAATACACAGCTTGTTTAGAGATATTTATGTTTTTATTTCCAACATGACTAAGTGAGAGAAGAGTCACGTTGGAAATGACTCGATAGTAGGCAGCAACCTGTGGGGGAGGGGTAATGATGATGCATTGCTCTGCATTTCATACAGGCAGAGAAAAATGATGACTCTGCAGCTTTCTGTAGCCTCTGTAAGACTGAGGGATGAAAAAGCTTTTAGCTTATTTATTTTAGAATTTTTTCGTTTACAAAAAAATTAGAAAAAAATCTCTATTTTCCCTTCTTTGACCTCTTAGTGACCCTTCAGCCTCATTGGTTTATTTACATAGCAATTAACCCACATTTCCACCTACACTGATTATACAGCCTGACAGTTATTGCTTGAGGCCTGGCACAAGGAGTCACTCAAAGCAAAAGACAAGAGGCAGCGACGAAGATGAGCGACAGGGAGAGGAAGATCAAAGGTTTAGGGTTCATTTAACCTCAAGTTGTTTTAGTATTTGACAGATATGCAGCTACTAATCCTCATGAATAACGTTTCCTGTGTCATCATTTTCCATCAAAGGAGTTCACAGACATTTTCTGGGGGGAAAAAGACTCTTCATGGAGTCTTTTCTCCAATGCATAGTTCCGACTGTTCTCCATTAGTTTCAGTTAAATATTTTTAAATATTGTTTTAATTTTGACAGTCTGGACTTGTATGGGAATTCATACAGTCCTAATTTATGCACCTTATTTTTGGTTTTCATTTATAAGACTATATGCTTTAGACTGGTAGTCTATAGCACACTATATACTGTATATATACTGTATATATTATTGGACAACTAAAGCATTTTTGGTGTCAGCACAGGAAATAAAACATTTCCTTTTTGATGCAAAGGTATTCATTACTTTTAATTTGTCTTGTGCTTTTATACCTATTCAGCTTTCAAGAACTGCTGAATCAGCCATATAACTTTGACAAAATGTGAACTGTGACAGTAGCGTTGGGAACATCAGTGCTCCTGCAACATGAGTTCATATTTTAGCCTTGAATATCTTCGTTGTTACGCTAACTCCTTTTAGCATAGCAGTGCTAAAAGGAGAAGTAAAATAACGTCGCATCAGATTATGTTTTGAAACAAACTTTTCTCAAATCCCCAGTGGGACTAAGAAAGACGGCTTTGTCGTCCATCGCTTTTTGGTGATGTTGCTTGTGCGTCAGATTTACAGGTGTACCAGAAACATGTGAATACAAACGTTCCAGCTTGAGTTAACATTTTTAATACATTAAAATCTATGCAATCAAAATGAACATGTTAACGTCGTAGCCCTAAACGACACATCAATTATTTTGAAAACCATAATGCCTGCTGTTAAACTTATCCAAATTTTCAGCAGCTAAGAGATCTAGACCCCCCAATCAAACTTAAATTGTCTATTCAATAAGAATTTAATGTGTTTATTATTTTGCGGGCTGTCTCTTTAAGAGAAAGGGGAAAAAGGAGATCATGCTGCAGTTTACTTTTTTATTTCCTCAGTTGATTGATCCATTGAGATTTGCGTCTTTTAGATCTCTGATCGGTGCAGGTTCAGTTATAACAGGGACAGAGCCAGAAATTAAACAAGTACTCTGATACTGAAAACTGAGCCAGAGGTTAAACCGACAGACCCTAGATAACTAGTTCAGGTTAATAGTTTTGAGATTTTTTTTGCCCCCTTTTATTGGCATTCATGTTTACTTTGTAATATCTCCAAATTTCAAAAGTGGTTTGACTTCTCAGTTTCATTTGACTCATTTTATTGCACATTAATTGCTTCTTCTTCTTCATAAAACTGCAACATTATTATTTTGTAAGATGTTTATGGATATCTTACTGGGTTGTTCTTAAAGGATTGTACGTCTTTCAAATACTTTTGATCCTGTTTTATTTTTTATTTTTATTTTAAAAACAGGAAATATATCTTGCTGCGATAAAAATAAATTCACAGATTTGCAAACCATTTATTCCACAAACATCCAAACTTTCTTTTATGACATTAACAAAGAGTGATGACTGACTTCAAGTAGAGCTGTTTCAAATACATATGATGATGCCCTCTCTGACACTGAGTTGGTAGTTTTCTTGAGTGTCTATTTATATTTATTGTGTTTATTTCTTCGCTTCCAATTGAAGTTTTCCGAGCTTGTTGTGCACAAAGCCAGATGCGGCGTAGATTTTTTTTTTTTTCTTTTATTACTCGTAGTTGCAGAATAAGTGTCGAGGGCAGCAAACTCTGTAAGCCTCCGCCGCAACACAAACAGCAAGCGTGTGCTGTCAAACTGTCAAAACTCAAACTTCAAGGCTTGTGATCGGCCTGCCGTGTAAGGGTTCTCCGTCTCTTTTATATCCGCGGTGTTTGTGTACGCTGTTCTGTATGAGTGACTACAGGACTCCTGCTCATGTTTGTGTGCTTTCTTCCTCAATGTGTGTGCATTTGAATATACTCGACTTGAATGTTTATGAGTTTCCCTCTTGTGAACAAGCCTCACCCTCTGATCCACTTTACTGACATTATACTCCACAAACAGGCCCGATAAATGGAGATGTTACCCAGCGCACTTCACTTGGGCAATTCTCAGATAGCTGCTGCAGTTTCTGCTTTTGAGCACAGATGGAAATTTTAGATTTACAGTCAGAAATGAAGCATGTGCGTGAGAGTCCTCATGGTGATTTTATTAAGAAAAATTAAAAACTAAATATCATACACTCAAAGGTTTTGCTTTTATTTTCTACCTATTCATTCATTCATTCCAGTCCTGCCTTCCTTCCTTGTGTCCTAGTTCAAGTCCTTGCATCCCGCCTTCTTTTCTTGTCCTTGTTTCCTGCCTCTAATCTCCCATTCCTTTCTCCTTTCCTTCTTGTGTCCTTCATTTCTTTCCCTCCATCATGTCTGCATCTTTTCCTGACTTCTTCTTATTGCTTTTTATTCCTGTCTTCCTGTCTTGTCTTTTGCAGACAGGAATTAATTAATTAAAACTCCCTCTTTGAACTTTAATATTTTATATTTTTAAATGAAGGAATGAGTTTGAGACTTATTACATTTTTCAGCTCTTCAAGTTAAATACATTTTCACGCTGTAAACAGCGAAAGTTGAACTGGAACTTGCATGAAATATTTCAATTTGATTTGTTTGAATTAAATTGTTGTTTAATCCAATCTTTGATATCACACACTTACTAATCCTTCCTGTCAACACCTATTGAAAAAGGTTTATACATCAAGTAAACAGATCAAAGACTGTGTCTTTAAGCAAATGGGTTAACACTCTTAAGTGTGTTTTCCCCAAATCTGTGCAGTTTTAAGAATGGAGTTGTAAGAGGCGTGATGGAAGTGTTTACAGATGGAGAGGGAGGGAGCCTTATGCTCCATATTAAATATAGATTTAACTGCTGCTGCACATGTCATCTCTTTTTGTTTCACATTTAATTGCTCCTGCAAGGCTCCCAGCATTTAGCATATTGGTGAGAATACAAAAAGCCCATTTTCTCTGCAACGACAGCAACTGGGTCCTTGTGGTATTAAGATTCAACTCTTAATCTTTGGGACAGCGAAGGCTGTGCCCTTCACCACAAGAGGCTACTCTGATATGCACATTCTGAAAGGAGAGAAATCAATTGAATTGAACTCCTAGTGAGCTCAGCTTTTGTCTGATTTTTTATTCAAGCTTGCCAAAGAAATATTTGATTTGCACACCTTTTCTATAAGCTTATAAAGGCTTAAAATGGGATGAAGCAGGAGTGAGGATAAGGTTTGGCTTTGACCAGCTTTGCAATACATAAATAAACCTCAGACAGAGCTACGCAATATTTTATCTAAAGACGTATGTTGACAACATTGGATGAGTAATAATTGAGAAGTTTAGTTGGAAAAGGAATACATTTTGTTATACATTTCTTTATACCAAACATTCAGTCAAAGACCATTACACGTTTCACTGAAGGACGTCGTCATTCTTTGCAAAAAATTACAATTTTTGATTCACAGATGAGAGACAGATCAGAGATAGTGCAGTCGACTGATACTAATGTCTCTTTAAAAACCTTGAATGTTAGAAAAAAAAAGTTTTCAACACACCTGACTCAAATAATGAGGCAGTAACTCTGGAGAGGTTGACTGCGTACTGGTGTGTTGGAGCAGGAAACGTCTGTCTTAAATGAATAATTACCACTCCCATTTAGCAAGTTTTAAGTACAGTATATTTTTGGGGGGGAGAAATTGTGTATTAAGTTTTTTAAACATTGTCCTGTCTTACTTTCTATTTTAATAACATGTGGGATACATTTTATCTAATATATTCAAAATATTTTTGCTTGATATACACACTAATAAAATCTAGTTAAAGAAATTTTCTTTTGCCAGCAGAAAATGATTTTGCCTGACAAACTGTCTCTGTTTATAACATTGCAGATGTTTTCTGCGTCTAAGTAAAGAAATGTATCACTGAATGCTTACCAAACGTTGCGTTTTCTCCGGTTTCTCTGGTTTATTCTCACAAATCATAACATGGATAAAACTGTTGTCAGCTTCAAAGTCACTCTTCTCTAATTTTTTTTATCTTAGAATTAAATTAAGCACCACCAAATTCAATTATTGTCCTAATGAAAACAGCTGATAAACCATTAACTCTATTCTCCCTTATGTGGTTCAAAACACAAAGTTTTGCACAGAAAATTATTACTAAATTACATGAATTTATCAAATTTGAGAGAGATAAAATGATGCATCATTGTGTCCAGAGTTGGGACTGATCTGGTAAAGGCATTGCTGAAAAACAGTCATGAAGAGAGTTTTATCTGCCATTGCTTTTGATAGTTATGGTTTTATTAGCTGTCTTTATTATTTCATGCTTTGATCATTTTAAAACTAAGCAAATCTATTTTTCTGGATGAATGTAAATGATAATTCTTAGATGGTGCTGCTATCCTTCCAGGTTCCCCTTAAGAAAAAGAGAGAAGGTAGATCTCAAGTTTTTTAATCTGGATAAAGATTATTACTATTATTATTATTATTATTATTATTATTATTATTATTATTATTATTATTATTATTATTATTATTATTATACAATACAGGGAATAGCAAAACTAAGGCTATAATGTAACTGTTCATGCAGCAATTCAGAGCTCTTAGAAATGGCAGGTAATTGGTAGGGAGCAAGTTGAAAAATACATTTTAACTCAATCAGTATAAAAAATAAATAATGTGAGCCTGAATAGTAACACCAAGACTTTAGAGTTTCACACACAAGGCGGTGAAGAGTTTATACAGAAAGCTTTTGGGTGAGCAAGATGAACCCCCGGATCACCAGTAATAGCCCAGTTCACCTCAATGTTTAGCTTCAAGCTCTAATGGGAATTTCATTTGACTTATTGGTTCTCTGCTGGCTGTAATTACCCAACGTCTTCAACGAGGCTTTGTGTTTTCTCTCCAGCCAGGGACAGACTTTGTCTCAATTAGCTCTCGTTTTTATCTCCTCTCCCAACGCCTCACACCTCAGTGGCAACGACGAGCATGTTTGTACCTGCTGCCTGACGCCACGCCGCTATCAGTTCCATCCTTGGCGTGACTTTGAAGATTAGTCACTGAAGCGTGAAGAAGCTTTTGAAGCGTTGCCGATTCTTTGAAGTTTGTGATGCAAGGTTGGTCGGAGGTTTTATTTTATTTAATTTTTTCTTTCCACCTTGTCAAAGTGTTACACAAGGTTTCTGCCAGCTTTGAACATTTAAGGAATAAGTGGAGGGAGCAGTCAGAGGCATGAACATAACATGATAGAGATTTGGATCATCAAAGTCCATCTTACAGCTGTTTCAGACACCAGAGTACAGATATGCTACAGGTCCCTTCACACTGACCTGTCAGTGTCATTTTTTAATAGCAAAACTTTGCTTTGCTAGAGAACCGCAGGTACATGACAACCTGTTCAGCTTGTATTTACTCATGTTCAGATTTAAATGTTATGTATGCTTCTGAGAAACGAGTAGTGAATTGGACTTGAGCGGGAAAAGAAATATGCTCGATGTCTCCAGTCCTTTCACTCAGGCCTGTGTGCTGGTTTTCCTAAGAGTGTGTGATATTTAGCCAGTTTAATTAAAAGATGGAAAAATGGAAACTCTTTATTTCTAGCATCATAATAGTATAAAATAACAAACATAAACAAGGATCATAGCCGCAGTAATCATAACATGTTCGAAAAGAATTTTAAAAACCAAATTATAAACCACCCCATAAACTCATATCATGTTTTCAGATAGACCCTCGACAAAAAACGCATTATAAACTTAAGTTTAGGACATTTTGATTATTTCTGCATAATAATGTCAGGGGTAAAAGTGTCAAATGCCTTTTTAAATATGGAAAAATTACTTCAACTACTATTTTATGAATCATAAGGAGATACATAGGATATAAGTAATTGGCTGGTTTAGAGTCCCTGATTCAGTGATAACGAAATAATCTTCTCAAAAGTCAAAGTCAGTGTTAATTCAATCAGGGTTGCAGGATTTTAACTTGTTTATAAAAGAAGTCAGTAAAAAAAAGTGAATGTGACACAGAAATCATAATTAAAACCACATCTCAAGATTTCATTCTTCTGTTTTCTCATCTTAAAAAAACAGAACAGCACCATAAACACAATGGTGTTTTTTAAGACGCTTTTATTTGTCCACTGGTGTGTTTTTCACCTCAGGGCCACCATCTAAATGCTAATACCTTCTTAATATTTATTAAGAAGGTATTTTTTACAAAAAATGTAAAAATAAATTTTACATTTTTTGTGCACTTGGCTAAATGATTATGACTAAAAACAAAATTGACATTGGAAACAGCAAAACGAGAGAAATCTGCCTACAGAAAAGTAACGGCCACGAAAAAGGAAAGCCCGCGCCAACGTTTCCCGGCCAAAAGTCCACAGCTACGCTACACTTCCCCAGCCTCGTACTTCCGACAGGAAACTGATGAAATCCCGGCGACCTGATAAATCGGGCCGCTCGCGGTGCAAACGTATGTCTGGACCGGCTGCGTGACACAGCAGAACCTCGCCTCTCGGTGAACCGATCAAATGGCTTCAGCATCCAGCTGTGCTGCAGGCAAGGGTAGCAGCTGCTGGACACGGCCTCTGCTGACCCTTTGGGTCACAGCAGCAGTGCAGATGGCCGACCAGCAGCGCTGCACCACCAGAGGAGAAGCCATGCCAAATTTATCTTCTTTGTATCCTATTGAAATTTGACTCATAAGCAGAAGAAACTGCTGACTGCAAATAAAAGACAAGCTGCATTAAAAAAGGGATTTTTGTTTGTTTTTTTTCACTTATGCTAATAATATGTTAGGTTTCTTCATAGTGATTCTGCAAACAAACTAATTTTAAGGTTATTTAAAATCCTTTTAGCAGTTGCCAAGCGTTTGAAGCCAGAATATGTCTGTCATCGTCTTACAATACAGGCTCCTGAGTGCACAGATCTCAGAGGCAGCAATAAATTGTTCTGCAAACTGTTAATAGTAGTGAGCTGACAACAAAATTAAATGAAATGCCCCGTTCAGTGGCGACATTCACTGACTGACTGAGATGATGAAGCCCTGGCTGTATCTGTTTAATGCAATATATTTCAGATGGATGCTTTTAGTGAAACTGTTGAGCATTTTTATCTTTCCTGAAGATGACAAATGTTTTTTTAACTTCATTTATCAGAGTGCTGTCTCAGAAGCTGCAATCTAGCATAAAAATGATCATATGTTTGCCAAGTTTACTAGTTGCAACAATTATAATCTTACGAGAATATTTTAATATTTTCGTTGGTGTTACTGGTTTGACTTTTCTTTCTCCTGTCCGTGTTAATAAAATAGAATATCATCAAAAATAGATTTTGATTTAATTCAAATTAAAAAGTGTGCAAGCATGCAAATTGCATAGAGCTCGATAGCTCTAGAAATATCTACCATGAGGGCTTTTATTTTTAAAATTATAGGTTGGACTAAAAGCATGAAACCGATTTTAAATTGGTGTCCAAAGACCACAGCTTAAAGCTTTATTCCGTCTCAAGCACTAAATTGAAAGTGGAGGTAAATGCCAGCAAAACGCCCTGGAGCCAAAAACTTGTTGATTATAATAGTTTTTATTTTTTATTAATAAGTGTAGTTTGAGGTGGAACGCCGTAATAAAAATCCAGGGTAAAAATCAGCTTTACTTATAGTTCTAAAGCAAACTTCCTAACCTTAATCATTTTTGTTTTTCTTCCTTTTCACTGTAAAATAACAAAGCGCTGTTAGCTGAGCTAGCTAGCTAGCAGCAACCTGTCAAAACTCACCGGTAGACTTATGTAGCTTGTTGTTAACATCTTTTACAAATCTGAGATATTTTTCTGACAAAAATGTTACTGTTTATTTAATCAGAAAAGTGGATCCAGATGCTTCTGTGGTTTATTTGTCTCAGTCATTTTGCTAACTTTAAATGAAGTGTGTAAAGCTCGGATTACGCCAAGCAGTGTTGCCAAGGGGGCATCAATAAATATCAATAAGTTCTAAAATATTAGTGGTAAGGGCCACGTTTCCTAAAGAAGCCTATTTCTTCTTTTGTAGTCAGATGCAGTCAAAGCAATACAGTGGCCTAAAAAGACAGAAAAGAAGTTCTAAATACTTTTTTATTATCACAAAGTGTTAAACTTTACGTGCTGTATTTTTTAAGTATTTTTTTAAGTAAGTGGTTAGCAGTTAGCTAACTTTCAAAATGCTTTCCTCTGTTACTCTACTTGTGCTTCTTTGGACATGTCCGCTTGAAAATAGTTTATGCACATTTTGCTGATGGTAATGTTATTATTGTCGCATTTAACATGCAGAAGTTGATGCTTCTACGTTTTCTGTTTTCTTGTATTTTCTTTGAAAGAGACCATTTGTTATATTTTAGGATTAAGGCGGAAACAAAATCAAAAATAAAGTAGAGCTGCTAGATAGAAAACAGATTTTTGTACTTTTCTTTTCTAAAATGATTCATGTCTTTTTACACAACGCACTAAAACTCATGTTTATTAAATTCCAGGGAGAAAATAGACAGATTGTTAATCAGATTGCATTAAAAACATAAATTATTTATTCTGATTCAAATCTGACCAGATTATTTTCATACTTCCATCTGGTCATTAATTTTGAAACGCTCCTCGTCTTCAGCAAGCAACAAACTGTCTTTGAACCAAACAAAAATATCAAAATCACACTTATCACCTGACGTCTAATACTCTGCAGCATAAATGAGTTTCTCTCAGCTCCCAGGTGCAGGTAAATGAGAGCCAGCAGAGAAATTACTCCATTTGCATGTAAGCTAATTGTGTCACTGCTCTAGGCTTCCTAATAGTCAATGAATTTTCTAAGGAACAGAGTTCAGAGGGAATAAAAATGGCTGGAGCTTCAAAGCATGTAGAGACTATTTGTTGTGAAATGGGATTTGCCGCAGGTGAAAGGAAAAAGAGGTCCTGCTGTGAAGGGCTGTGGTATTGAAGTTGGGAAAGATATATGAGGCAAACATGGTATAATCTTTCTCCCAAGTCCATAACCACCCAAGTGAAGAAGAAGAAGAAGAAGAAGAAACGAATTATTAAGCACATATAAAACACTGAGCATTTATGTGGTCAAACTTTTGCATTTAATGTTGCCTTCGAGCTCCATTGTTACGGTTTCATTTCACATCACCTGCTGCTAAATAAATGTAGCTAAAAATGTGAACCTAAGTGAATAAACACCGAAGGTCTTCTATAGAAAACAAGAAATGTTTTCTCTACTTTTACCATGTCACAGCCGATGCACCACACAATACATCACTCAGTTATCATTATGAAGAGTGTAGTCTCTATAGATGCTTTAACAGATTGAAGGACGAATGGAAACAGTTTGAGCATATTATTGGTCCTATTTACTCTGGGAAAGTATAGAAAATAAAATATGACTATTGGAAAATATTTTCACACTTTATTCCCTGTCCTGTTGTCTAAATCTGACTTTCGTTCTGTCCTTCCTTCCTTGTATCTTTCCTCAATGTTTCTCTCTGCTTTCATTTCTTCTTTTTCTTATTCCCTTCTCTCTGTCCTTCTTCATGTCCTTTTCCTTCTTTTGTTTTATTGCTTCATCCTTCACCTTCCCTGCCTTCCTGTTCCACTTATATCTTTATATCCGTCCATCCTTCTGTCTGTTTTTCTTTTCCTCCTCCCTCATCACCTCGACCTTTTCTTCTCATGACCTTTTCTCCTTCCTTCATTTGGTCCTTGTTTACCTTTTCTTTTTGTCACTTTTCCTGTGTCCTCCTCCCCTTTTCACTCATTTTCTAACATTTGTCCTTCTTCTCTTTCTCTTTCATCCCCAGTTACCTTATTGCTGTTGTTCCTCACTTCCTTATATCCTCCTTCCTTCCTCATGCTCCTATTTCCTTCTTTTCTTTCTTCCAATTTCCTTCTTGTGTTCAGCTTTCTTTCTTCTCATTTCCTCCTTTCTTTCCTCACTTGTATCTTTTATAATTTCTTTCCTTGTCTTTCCTTTCTTCCTTCCTTGTATTCTCTCTTTTTCCCTTGTTTCCTCCTTTTCTTATTTTCCATCTCTCTTCTTTTCTTGTCCTTTTCTTTCTTCTTTCCTCAGGTTCTTTCTTCAATAGTTTTGTTCTTCGCTCTTTACTCATTTCTTTCACTGAAAAAACACAAAATCTGACCAAGTATTTTTAGTCTAGTTAATAGTGCAAATATCTTAGTACACTTAAAATAAGACACACCTAACTTACAATTATGTTTTTGCAAAAAATGGAGGCTTATTTTAAATAAATAACTCCTTAGTATTGCTAAAAATTAACTTATAACATGGGTAACATGTCTTGTTATAAGTGAAATATTCTTCCTTTGAAAGTAGAACTTTTTCATCAATATTAAGGAATTATTGACTTAAAACAAGTTCCTTTATCTTCTAAAAAGTTACTTGTAAGTCGTTTTTTTTTCTTATTTCAAGTGTACTGAGATATTTACACTGGAAATTAGACCAAAAGTACTTGGTAAGATCCTTCACCCTGCCATAAATTCATGATGATTTATTTTTTATTATCATTTTATATCCAAAGACTTTTGATCCACATTTTTCCCTTTGGACGTGAAAGATGGATAAACCCTTTCCTGTGGTGTTTTTAACTTTTTGTGGGATTTATATAGCATCTAATTCCAACATTGCCAACAAAACCTGCTCCACATGAAAGGAGGAAAGCTGTTTATCCTCACAGCTGGTGGAAATCTGCCATGACACAAGACAAACAAGTTCCTTGTTTCTCTGTTTATTCGATTGCACTGCTTGTACATGTTTATCCAAAGCCACTTGGACGGAATAAATATAGATATAAATAGACTTTTTTTTATACAAAAATAGGTTTGACTAGCATTTGTTCTAATCATAAAATAATCTGGTGAAAAGGTAATACAGGAACTAAAATACTGTTGTGATCTTTACATTTGATTACTTTTCATTTAGGCTGCCAGCTCCACTGAAAATATTCTATTTTCTGTAAATGTTTTACGTTATCCTCCTTGCTATTTCATGTTTTGATTTATGGTAAACTCCTTCAGATTTGTGGTTCAGTTCTTGTTCATTTTTCTGTGAAACATAACTAAGTTAAATGGTATTTAAAGCCTGGCGTTGGCATAGCAGCCAATGCAGGAGTGCAATTCATTTTCCTTTTAAGTAAATTCAGTTTCAAGACTCCAATAATTGATATCTGACAGGAAGAAGTGACTTAAAGTTAATCTGGATTGACTGTGAGTCAAAATCTCCCTCGTTTCACAGAGTTGACAGGAATCAGAACCACATCAGTGGAAATAAGTTGTAATAAAATCCTCACATTATGACGTACAACTATATGACTATAGGCTTGTTGTTGGCAATTTTATGAATTTTTTAAGTATTCAAGGATTTTATTGTCATACCATTTCACAATTGCTTGCTTGTGGTACAAAATTTGAACTCAGGTTCCAGAACAAGAAGTCTAATAAATAAATAATGGAGTATCGTATACTATATATGTGTGTCAATAAATTAATGAATTAAAAAAGTAAGAAGTAGCTGAATTATGTGCAGCAGTTTGACTGCTGCAGAGAAGAAATTGTTCTATATAACAGTTTTATATATATATACCATTATTTTTGGCTATTGTCATTGAAAATATTTATGAAAAAAATAAACGAGCGGTAGAAGCATTGTTTTGTTTAGGTCAGTGTGTTATGATCTGCTGAAGGCAGAGTGTCGGAAAGAGTAGAAGCTTCTTAAAGAGACAGAGTCCAACGTTAAGACGTCAAATTGCAAAGTCAAATTTCTTTTAAGTTATATTTGATAAGCAGAGCGTTTTTATAAGGACTGAAGGTAATATAGTTACTTGATTGTGCTATAAAAAAATGCACATTACCAGCCATTTAAATGTTTCATATCATTAAATACATTTTAATCTTGTTTGTCTGATCACTTTTCGGAAGGTTCACCTCTTTCCATGTTGCATACCAGATGTGACTCAGGGTTTCTGAATATTGAAATGTCTTTGTTGATGATAAAAACAAAAAAAAAACAAATAAAAAACCATCTCTTCTCTGTATATAATAGACTAAATTCAGTTCTGCAGATTATTTTGACATCAGCTCAAGAGTCAAAGAGGAAAAATAATATGTTCAGTTTCAGGGGAAGTACATTTTACATTGTCTCTATCAAACACATAACTGAAACCTCAGTGATGATTTATGATAACAAAAAATACTGAGGTAGGATTATAGTCCCATCGAGGGTAATTTATCTCACATTTACTAAACTTCAAACAGCTTTTAAAGAGAAAATTCAAGCCGTTCCTTCTTCTTTTTATAGACCCATGTTGCTTAGCCATTTTAAAATTTTGAATTGAATTCCAGCCCTTCAGTGTGCACCTCTACTCATAAAGCCAAAGGCAGTGGGTGATTGAAAATGTGGAGAAAATTAGTTTTATGTCTCTCCGTCTTGCGGACGGGAGCCATTTTTCAGGATAGGGGTTGATATGTGAAATGTCTAATTTGACATAAAATTCATTTAGTACCTCCTTTTTCTCATTGTGGATTTAATTTCTAACTCCAAATAAGGCAGAATGTGGCGACTGCAGGTTATCTTCGTAGGGACGAGTCCTTTTCAGTCATGGTCCACAAACCTGCACAAATAAACGACGTGCTGTGCCGCTGAGATACTTTGGAGGCCATCATACAAATAGAGACATTGATTTACAAATAGATGGGGAGCATTTTCACAGCTGTTCGCATTGCTTTTGCTGCAGAGACATGCAGACAGACAAGATATTAATGGACAGAACCCACAAGGCAATTATTTCAGCTCTGCAGTACATGGCAGCGAGACCAATGGGAAAGGTGTATCGGGTTACCTTTCAGTGTTCTGAGTCAGTAAGCAGCATCTCCAGCTTTCTCTCGCCAGTCAAGCTGCCTTGGCAACAATCAGAGCAGAGTGGCTGAGGAGAAATGTACAGCGGTGGAGATTGCAACAGGAATCAATTCAGTCAGCTCCCTCCATGCTGAATAAATAAAGAACGGTGACATGTACTTATGTGTGCAACATCGGCAGCTAGAGGAAATTATAAAAATGATTTAAAAAGATTAAGCCATAATGACAAAAGTGAGTGCTATCCATGCTTGTTGAATCACTTTAGTAGTCGTTTCTGTCTGACCGTATCAGTCTCTCAAGTTGTTGTGAAGGAATTTTCTCTCGCTTTCGTCGAAGCTTTGCCTCAGTTCTCAGGTATTTCTGGCCAGGTCAATGAAGGCTGCAATATGTGACTTTTTTTGTACATATTTGCTAAAACTGTCACCATGTCGTGACAAATGATGTGTGAAAAGATCGAGCTCCTCCACCTCCATTCCAGCAAATGGCTGTTAGAAGCTTTTCTACAAAACATTTGGTCCAAGTCATACAGTTTAAAAATACTTAGGACATGTGAGTACACTTCTAAATTTGAGGAAATAAAAAAAAATCTGTAATTATCATCATGTCTCTGGAAATAATTTTGGTGATCCTAGCTGACAACATGAAACATTTGTTCCAACGTAATGTCAGACAGAATAAAAGGCTTTTTGTCTTTTTGTGCAGCGTGTATAAAAGTTTGATTTTAACTGCTTATTGCCTAAAAGTCAACGTGTGTCAGACGTTTGTGTTTTGTCATTTTTAAAATGAGACGCCACCTTTTGAAAAACTGAAACAACCTTGCGTACATGAACATCCTGTCATGAAAGAAAAACTAAAGACCTGCCTGTTTTGTGCTCTTTATCGACAAGTTGTGATGCTGCAAAAGCTGCAGTCGATTTCAAAGATGAGAGTCGCTTCAAAAGAAATCAATGAAGATCAAGATTTCTGGGATGTGGTTGTTTTATTCTGCTCTTTATAGGGGCAGTATTATTTAGACTGTTGAAATTATTCTTTCATGCATGTCTGAGAAATCCTATAATCTTTCTAACAACCATTCAGCTGTGCAAAACGCAAGGATGGACCTAGCTCCGCCTTCGAGGTGCACCTCTTCCTTGAAGCTGCTGCACAGAGCAGCCCTATCCCTTCTTTCAACCACTATGCTCCTTCAGACTAGCCAGAGGCAATTAGCAAACACCTGGTGGAACTTGCGCACCTGCTGAGCTCGTCATACGAGCTACTTCTCAGTGCAACACTGGCAAAAACTTTGCTGAAAGGTTAAAAGAGGAGCGCTGTTGTGATAACTTCCTGCAAGTGGAGTTTCAGAAAGAGCAGGAACTTTTAAAGAGACAGAGGCCCAATTTCAAGGCGTTAAATTACAAAGTCAAATTTCTTTAAAGTTCTATTTGATACATAGAGCAATTTTATAACAACTGAAAGAAACACACTTACTTGATTGTGCTATAAAATGCTTAGAAAACACATGCTACTGCCCCTTGAAGTAATGAAGGGGCAGTAGAAACTTAACTTAAATGTTACGTTTTCTGAGACGGTTCTTGGATGCACCTCCTATTCTCATCATGATGTGATCACGTCAGAGAATGAGACGCTTGATGGAGGTTGTAATTTTATTTTTAAAAAAAGAAGCAAGGTCAGATGGAGAACCACCGATGAAATAAATGTGCGTCCTTCCCCTAAGAAAACAACTGAGAGTCAGACATGAAGTACGCCAGTACGGAGCTGTAAAATAGCCTCGTGACCAGCACCCCCCTCCTGATTTATCTGACAACAGAAGCAATCTAACGCTTCTGCTCTGATTTGTCATGTTCGCTGTGACCTGTCTGCAAACATCAATTTGAAGTTGGTGTCAGACTGCTGGTTGGAACCGCCATAGGACGGAGGGGGAGCGTGTACGTCTGTGTACCTGCAAGCACATTAATTTTCGACGTCGGCTGCAGATAAACATCAAGGCCACTTGACAGACTGCGAGCAGCTCTGGTTCCCCCCACATACACCAACCCACACAGAGGAACGACTAACTGGAGCAACATTATAGACATGAATCATCACTCAGGCATATTGTTGTACAGAAAAACAACCGTCACAACCTCTTATCTGCTGATGAGTCGCTTCTGTTTTCATATATAAGTACGGGGGAAAAAATTCATTAAAAGGGATTTAATCTGAAGGCATTTGCTGGGCTCTCACAGAGGAAGGTGATCGTCCGATTTATGAGGCAGCAAAAGCAGCATTCAGAGGTCAGAGGGGTCAGGTGTTGAACCTTCACACATGATCATAAAACCGCAGATCATTGTCACCGTGTGTTTGACTTACAGCCTTTATTTGTTATCTCTTTTTTGGTTTTAGTCACATTGCTGTGAAAAAGTGTGTTCTTCACTATGTCAGATCAAACAGAATCTGGTATTAGATCAAGATAGCATGAATAAATGTAATGTTCAACTGATATTTTGATTTAATCCAAACAATGGTTTATGATTCTATAACTTTCCAGAAGTGGGTAGAGCACCCAGAAATTGTACTCAAGTAGAAGTAGAACTAGTTCAGCATATTTGTACTCAAGTAAAAGTAAAAAGTAGCCAAGAAATTATTCAAGTAAGAGTAAAAAATTATATATATTAGGTAAAAAGTCTCCTCAAGCAGTAAGTAACTGATACAATTATCAACCACCTAATATTTTAAAATTACAGAATAAGACAGACCAATATATAAAATTAAGTGAAATTTGGGTAGTTTGATAGGCGGAAGAAAATGGACGGACAGACGGACAGACGGTTTTTGCTGCAGTGCCACCACAGGCGAGGAGGGGAACATGTTTTTTCCAAAAGATTTGGATTGTTTGAGACAGTGTGGTGTGAAATTAAACCACAGCATCTGAAAATGTAACAAATGTTGCAATTTAGTCCCAAAGCAAACTGAATCTACTGGACTATCAGGTGCGACATTAATCATGACAAATCAAAACATCCACTCAACTTCATAATACCAGGTTGTTTAACTGTTTTCTTTCTTAATAACTACAGTATTTATATGCCAGATGTAAGTAAGTTGGGTAGATCACCATCTCCTGCAACATTCCATGTTTTCTCCATTTTCTCTCTTTGTGCTTCACTGGAGATCTTCTGTTATTTATCATGTTTTTGGATGTCTTGAAAATGGGGCAAAACATGCTTTTTAGATCATTTAGTTAACTTTGTGTCAACAGAGAAGTTCAGAAAATAAATTTATGATTTTGCGGGCGTGAAAAAAATTTAACTCCATCCCTCCATTATCTTCCTCTTAATCTGGGAACTTCTGCACATCATCTACACACCGCCTGCAAAAATCTAACTCGGCTTATTAAAAGAAACATGGTTAATCAGTTAATTCATGTTTTAACAAAGGAGGCAATTACTTTCTCACATTTATATTTTGGTACCTTTATTGCCCCTTCATTAAATTAAATCAATTGGCAGTGAGGATTTATCAAGGTTTTCATGGGCGCCATCGAGGAAGTCCTTTTCTGCAATGGTGTAAGATTTATTGCCAAAAAGCAGCGTTGCAACAAAGAAACTAATCAAATAATCACAACTGTTTATTTTTGTTAAAATTAGTTAACATTGATAGAATGAAAGGTGTGGATTATGTCTTTTATAGCCTCTCCTGCTACAAAATACACTTAAAATCCACATTTCTCCCCGCTGGGTTAAAGGAAACAAACTGTTGGAAAAAATGCAAATCAAAATAAAATTTATGTGCCTGATAGGAGAAGACTGTTTGGCTAGTCTGTCTGAGTTGTATAAACTAAGAGTCGTTTTACCATAAAGAGTGTGTTAAATAAAGGAAGAAAGACACAAGTATGAGAAATGTGTGTCTGTGTGTGAGCATGATATTCCAACATCAGTGTTTCCTTGGTTACTAATCCTATTTACTGAGGATTGGATCCATTATTTAGGTTCTCAGTCTCAAAGCTGAGTAGTTGTTATCACCCTGTGTCAGGGACAGAGACTCAGAGCAGGTAAATATTGAATATTTAGTGTTTTCTCCACACCACTTCTGAGTAATTAATTCACTAAAGGGAACCAATTCAGAGAGCATAAGCTGTCATAAAACCTAGATTTTTACAGCTAAAGTGAAACCAGCATTGAAGAGTGTCTTGTGTCCATGCACCTATTGGTTTAATGATAGCTACCACAGATACAGCTGTAAGGTTGCATCCTTTCCACGGACTGGAATAGTTTTTCTGATCCTGCTGCTCCTTGTCTATCATAAAAATACAACATTCAGGCCTTTAAAAAGAAACGAAAAAAAAACGACCAGTAAAGTAAAAATAATCGCAGAGGGCTCTAACAAAAGCAGAGGATGGTGTTTGCTGCAGAGTTGACAAACAGAAAGTCTGAATAAAACAGCACCACAAATTACAGCGTCCTCATTTTGCACTCGATAAAAGGACACAACAAAATGCGCATTGAAACAGGAAATCTTTCAAACTGGCAGCCTCTATGTTTGGCTTCTCACAAAGCAGAGATAACCACCATGACAGTCACATATTGTTGCTCCTTCTTGAGTTGCCCTCAGTCGCCCAGTAATAACATTTCAGCCATGCAAAAAACACTGTGGCATGGTTAAACAGCTGACTGGCCAATGACCTCATGTGTCACTTTACATTATTTACAGAAACTAAAGTGGATCTTTAACAAGACCCTCTTTCAGCAAGAGTGCGTCTAACTTCATTTAGTTTCCGGCAAAACACTCAGCATGTGTCATGAAGTCTCAGGCTTTTTCATATTACACAGATAAAAATGAAATATGTAATTGCTAGAGTAGCGTTAGTTTGGAGGCAGTGCTACAGTATAATTTAGCCCATCGACTGACAGATTGTTTAACTATTGCATCTCTTGTTAAAGATGCGTACAAGAGATTGGAAATAAATGATGCCACTCTTTGCTCTTCTTCTTTAACAGAGAAGTTTGCAGAGATCCTAGAAAGTCTGGAGAAGTCTGAATGAAATTTAAAGTTGTTTTCCAGGTTTGGATGTAAATGGATAAAAAAAAAAAAGCATATTGAAAAAAGTTTATATTTACATGCTCCTTTTTTTCTCAGTCAATCTCATTTTCATTTAATTTTGTGAAGGAGATGTTGGTGGATTTCTCACTAAGATGCTGTTCATTACCATATTTTGTACAGTACAATGTGTTTGACTTACTTAATGAAATATAAATCATCATAGTGTATCAAACTACTATCACTGGTAGTTTGATACACTCAAACTACCAGTGCAAAGTGTATCAGGAGCCTGTGGAAGCCATTTTGAACACAAAATCCCACCTGATTCAAGATCCAACTAACAAAATAAATTGAGATTGTGGTCAAATGCCTAATTTCCATTGGCAGGTTTTATTATATTTAATAAGATGAAAAACAAATCTAGACACCGTCTGCTAAAAGCATTCGGTCAATTTTACATTTTATTTTAAGGTCGTGCTGTTCAATATCAAACATGCTTGGTGTATTTTTCTCAGGAGCAGAATAAGCTGGAGCTGGCCTGTCCAGCCACTAAAGTTCTTCCCTTCCGTTCCTTCCTTCCTCTGTGTCCCAGGAGGGCAACTGGAGGAGAATGACTGGTAAAACCCAGACCAGCAACGTGACCAATAAGAATGATCCTCGTTCCCTCAACTCCAGAGTCTTCATCGGGAACCTCAACACAGCCATCGTTAAGAAGACAGACATAGAGGTCATCTTCGCCAAGTACGGCAAGATAGTGGGTTGCTCTGTGCATAAAGGTTACGCGTTTGTACAGTACATAAACGAAAGGAACGCCCGAGCCGCCGTGGCAGGAGAAAACGCCCGGATCATTGCTGGACAGCCTCTAGGTGAGTCGTTTCTTGCATTTCAGTTTTCATTTGGAATTAATGAGCGAGTGGAGAACTACAGCCATTGCTGCACTTTCCCCTTGAAACAAAAAACATTTCAGTCAAGCCTGGAACAGGACTGCCTCCCCTGGGAACACCGAATGCCTCAGGCTTTCCTCAGACTTTCAGTTCAGAACCTCTATTGTCTCTGAAGTACTGAACCAACTGAACTGTCTGTTTGTTGTCAAGCTGTTTTGGAGAAAATCCCCTCTGAAAGTGTAAATCATCCACTTGGGGGACTTAATTTTACCATTTACCAAACAGCAATGTGGTAACAGCACGTCAAAGCTCTCGTACCAAACAATTTAGAGCAGAACATGATATGTTAAGTGGCCTGGGATATCGCTGCAGTGTGGTGTTTGAGAGTTTTCTTTTCTCCTGCACACAGACTGCAGTGGATTGTTTCAGAGGATTTTGCGGCTGTAATTTATCTTCTCTTTTATTATCTCCAAAGAAATTAGAAAAATGTGGAAAGCATTAAAAAATCCTGGTTGTTCAGATTTCCCTCTCCAAAATTAAAGCTGGCGTATGTAACTTTTATGAGACAGATAAAATGTAAAAAAAAATCAAGCTCCTGTGCCTTCTCCCAATACTAACTAGAAACAGCCAATCAGAGCCAGAAGGAGGGTCTTAGCGTTATCAATCATCCTCTTGTATGTTACAGCTTCTTCCTGAGTGTGCCAGGACTAGTTAGCATGGCCACAATGACAGCAGATAAACAGTTTCCTGCAACTTTGCATTGTTTCTCCGCCACTATCACATTTAGCAGCGTGTACATGAGATTGACTAACAGCGCTAAGACCCGCCTCCTGGCTCTGATTGGCTGTTTCTGACCGGGAGTAGTATATTACTGGAAAACACAGATAATCTGTCTCATATTATATCTCATTAGAACATAGTAATAGTTTAACAAATATGTAAAAAATATATATTTTGTAAAAGTTACATATTGTAGCTTTTAAAGAGCTATTACTATATTTTGAAGACGTTCTTTGTTCAGGTGGTATCTTACATTAAATTACATTATTCATGGGTGGCTGTGAATGTCGGTAGTCCACTCTTCAGTTATTTTAATAAGACTTATGGCAGCTCAGGTTGCCGCTGTTTTTCTTCCAGTTTTTCCATCCACTTAACTTTCCTTTAATAGGCTTCGATACAGTACTCTGTGAACAGCTGTCTTCTTTAGTAGGAATCTTTTGTTACTTTCTGTCATTGGTAAGAGTGTCAATGACTGTCTGCTTGATTTTGTTGGCCAAAACATTTATGATTCAAAATATTCTCTGCTGGTTTTACGTAAAAATATAATTTTCTCAAAAACTGAATTTCGAGTTTTCATTAGACACGGTCATCATGAATAAACACTTCAAATATATGACACTGTATTTGTAAGTTTCCCTTTTTTAAAATAATTAATGAAATATATCATTTATTGAACTCCACCCATATATCCACCTTACTGAAACTTGCACAAATAATGTTTATGGTCATAACCTTTTACCAGAAACTCACTTAAAAAACTAAACTATCCCTTTCACTTGCTGATGTTAGAAATGCTGCTGCCAAAACAGACACCAGAACTCAACCACCTGGTATAAAAGTAATATTTTCCGATAAAAATACAGAAAATACATACAGCAGGAAAGCTTGTGATTTCTTTGCAAAAGTCATTCTGCATTCCTCGTGTGTTATCGCCTGCTTATTTTATTTATTTATTATTTGAGAGAGCAAATAGAATTGAAAGTACTTTTATCCCCAGTGAGTTTGGTTCACACCAACAAGGGGATTGCGCCCTCGCCATATTAGTCAATCTACAAGTTAGATGGCGGGGGCAGGGATGGGAGATACATCCTTAATTGACAATTAAAGCCACACTCGGCCTCATCCTCTCAAGCTGATCCTTCTAATAATAACACAGTGGAGAAATGAATCGGCTATATAATGATTTGGGTCGAGGAAGGACCTCTGCAAAGGATGCGGCTTCCAGCACAAAAACATTTCATTAAAGTGTTATTACTTGCGAGTTGATTGCATGCCGGTTTCAAAGGTAAGCGCGTATATTGTTGTTTCTGAAGGGACAGCGCTCATATTTTTCGATTTCGAGACATTATTGAGCATGTTTACTGAGTTCATTCACACTGAAAGCAGAAAAAGGTGGAGAAAAAAAACACTTTTTTGAAAAGGAAGCGACTGTTTTGACTTCAGAAATTGTTTCCAGGAGGTCAGAAACACCGACTAAAAAGTGCCTCTCCTCTCAGTGACACATAAGACTGCAGAGTCATCGCATGCTCCCGCCACTGGAAATGAGACCGCGTGGAAACTGAATGTGTTTGTCTGCATCAGGATGAAGAACAGGATGAAATATTCTACAATAACACAGCTGGAAGCACCGCCTTCCACTGGCGCTGAATGAAAAACTCAATGGTCCATTACTCCGTCAAATATGAAGAGGAGTTAATGACGTCATAGCTTGGTTTCAGAAAACAGCTTTCATTACTAAATAATGCTACGTGTAATGCTGTCCTGAATTGCATTTTGCTCCTCTGTGGTGAAGATTGTAAGTACTTTGCATGAGGCAAGATGTAAGATATTTTTAAATGCATTTCTCTCTAAAATATACAGTTAGAGAAATCTCTAAATGTAACAAAATGACAAACTCAAACAAAATACAGAAGCCTATGTGATGTAGACAAACATATTTTTCAGTAATAAGAAAATGGTTTAGTAAGATGTTCATGTATTTTAATAGAAACTTGCAGCCTTTTAATTTGCATTTACAAACTACTAAAGATGTGCAATTTAACTTAAAATAAATTCCTTTTGGACTGCATTAGCAATATACTGGGTAAAAACGACACATTATGCTAAGCTTTGCTTCATCCAGAGAAGCAAAGCTTCATCCATACCTCCACTAATTACTTATTTGCTACATTTTGACCAAAGATGCATGTGATGTGCCAGTTGAATACTTTGAAGTTTACCAGAATTTGCCTCCACTATAAAGAGATCTGAACAAGATGGCTGTTAATTCAATATTTGGAAGCATGACCAACATGGCTTTGTTCTTTGTTCTCTTCCTCTGCTGCTATTAGTAAAACTACAAAAAATGTCAGAAAATTGACATCATCATTCACAACATTTCCTTCTGTTCTCTGATTGGCCCAGTAGAAATTCTTCGGGAGAAATCCAAGTGAATGGGAGAAAGCCCCAACAGAGCACTGTAGGAAGATGAGAATTGACCAGAATTGCACAGGAAAGATATGGCTACATAATAAACCTCAACTCTGACATCACTACATGTTCATTTGGATCCGATGACTGAGGAGGGAGGTGATTGATCGGCTTCGGTACTTTCCTTCTGATCAGCCTGGATGCATCTTAAAACCAAGAGTGAACAGCATCTTTGGGACAAACTTCTGCTTACAAAGTGCTGTTAGATGCAATCCAAATTGGTCTCTTATTGCCACAACACTGTTTGTGTCTGAAAAAATTATAAACTTTGGTCTGAATAGTTACAATAGTCAGAAAATGAGTAAAAAAGCAACAAACCAAAAATATTACGACCTCCAGAAAGTATTACCATTACAAGAATGTCTTGCTCAATGATGGCAAAATATAAAGAAAAAATGGCAATATGAAAACCTTCTGCCTTTTATTGTTTGCTTTTGCAATTCAGTAGTTTTATTGGGCTGCTGCAGTGACAATAAAATAATATATTTTACTTGAAAAACTGCTGATCTGAACAAAATAGAAATCTTATTCAATGTCAAATTATCAGTCAACATGAATCAAAATCTGTTTTTCAACATTTTTAGACCTTTTCTGCATTAATTGATGTTAAAACACACTACTTCTTGCGCTCTCAGCAAATATTGCTGGAGCTTCTGGTCTTATTTATGGTGAAATGAGCTTCAGTCTTGTTTTCCCCATTTCTGAAGGTGGTTATTACAGCCGTGTCTTGTTGTGGCTTTTTGTGTATCTGCCCTGAGCCGGCCGATGAGTGATTGGCAGGAGGTGATTGAAGTCCTGATGGAAAAGGACAATGAAAGAACAGCATCCTACATTTTTCTGAGAGAGGCCTTGTGTAAAGGTGAAAGGAACTGTGCAAACCGGAATAATTCGGACTCTAACAACATCTCCAGAGAGCCTGTATTTTATAGTAGCAACGCATGATAATCTGTCTGATGTGGACTGTTTTGAGTAGCTTGACCCTCCCTAAAGTGATCTGCATTCCCTTCACCTGGAAGTTTCATGGTGAAGGTCCATCCCATTACAATATTAATGACCACAGTGAAGGATAATGTGTGATGGATCACCAATCATCCTGCCTCCAAATGGCATTGGCAAGAGTTGGGCACATAAATAATAAAGTGATTTAGATGCAAAATCCATCCTAAGCGGATTACAAACGCAGTGGCACTGCAATCAATCGTCATTTTGGGCCAACAGGATGCATAGCAAGCAGGATTCTGAGAGTAAACTATACGAGTAAGCAGCAGAGGAATGAGCAGAGGCAGGTAGTGGCAGAAAATTCAAACAGTATGCAACTGAATGGCATATATAGTCACACTTACTACCTCATTATTATTTTTCAAGAGCAAGCTTTTAAAGCAAACCCTTGCACAAGAATTACAAAACCTGGCGTGACAAACATAATGACTTTTCAAAATTTTTGGGAAAATCTTGCTTTGTTAATTAATTTGGGTATTAAATAAAAGAGCTGTAAAAAATTAGATTAAGGTTTTTGCACAAAGGATTGATTTTAAGCTGCTAAAACCCTTAGAGTAAATATATCATTTGACTTTTGTTTTCTTTAAATGTGGTTGTTATGTATTTTCTATTCATAGTGTCATTTTATACCACAATCAACCAGGTTATGTTGCCTTCAGTTGTTATAAAAATGCAGTAGAAATAAAAGAAAGATATCTGATGCCTTGAAATTGGCCTTTATCTCTCTAAGAAACCCTTTTCTGATACTCCCACATCAGTGCTACTCCATGATAGAAGTTGGACTGAGAATTAGTTTGCATGATAAGCTCAGCAGATGCTCAGTTACAGGTGTTTAGTAATTGCTGCTGCTAGTCTGGAGGAGGTGCGCGTGAGGTGGGAGCTCCAAGAAGTAGCTTTGTGTAAATAGGTGACACTTTCTATTGACCCTTTGCAACTACATCACTTAATCATTCGAGGCTCCATGATGGACGTCGGAAGTGAGGGATGGAAGTATTAAACAGAGCGACTGAAAGTGTTTTCCAAAGTTGTTTTTTACAGTTTATTCATGGCTCTTACTTGTTCTAGTCAAGCTAATTGGTCTGTGAACATAACACACCTGGTTGGGGCTCATAGACGTTGGTGTTTACAAACCCGTACCTCCTCCCTCCTGACGTGTTGATTAAATTACAGACTGTCTGAATTCACAACACTTGATGTATGTCACTATGACATGAACACAGTTTCCCCTTAAACCGGAGAGGCTTTGAAAACGTACAAAAGACGAGATGCTAACCAGTTTTTTCCGTACATGCTAGGATACATGTTAGTGTGGCATTGTCTCCACGGTTACCAATGGTTAGACGCGTACCGTCTCCATAATGTGATATTTGGTGTTTTTCTAATCATACTTACTTAAAAAGTATATGAATGTTAGTCTTCTTGTAAAAAATGTTCGCTGCAAATCCGCGGTTACACCGAGGGCTGTCAGTCATTATGATTAACGGCTGCTTTCCATCACCTTTCCTCATTAAAAGTTATAAAATAAAATGACAAGTTGGGCTGCATCCTTGCAGACATTGAGGTTTAAAGAAAACTTGGTCCACAACATAGCAAGAGACTGACATAATAGAAGTTATCGCAGCTACATGTGACTTCATGTAGTTTTTGTTTGTTAACTTGTCGTCTTTGTTTAATATTCTGTGAAACCAACAGTGTAAAAATCAGACTGGATGTTGCTGTTTTCAGACCTGAATGTTAGGCATAGGACTGAGAACAAAGCTGGTTTTGTGCCCGCTAACATTCAACAGGCTTTCATGTGTCTGATTTGCCTTGTGAAAAAGATATTGATTTGGCCCCATCTCCTTCAGTATGACACCAAATTCACTTGTAAAATGATTGCAAGATGAAAAGACAGTTTAAAAGAAACGGCTACTTACCTAGACAAATATTAGCCAGTTGAGGCAGCAAAGAAAAATGCAGCACCTCGGTATAAAACTCGTGTGACTCAGTGAATAAATATCACAGGCTTAACATTGCGTGAGCGCCACAGCCCGGGGGGATTTCTTCTTTAATGTCGATCCAGCCCAATCCTCCTTCGTCTTCTCCACCTGGCTGTTGTAAGTCTTTCCATTTTCACCAACAGCATTCACAGGCTCGCTCCCCGCTTTGATATTTGTGCGGATAATTCAAAGGGTGTCTACAATGGCTGCACACTTCACTAACTTAACTTTGAGTGCCAGTTTTTTGAAGCATGAACAGCCGTGAGTGAGAGTCCCTGTGGGCGTTGCAGCGAGATGGGCCAATTCCTCCTGATCTGCTGGACTGAGCCGTGCCAAAGCTAACCCCACGAGGAAGTCTCGATATCTTTCATGTCCCTTCCTTTGCCTCCGAGGCCATAGGAATATTTAATGCATCTGAGCATGTGTGTGCAGGAAGCCATGCGAGAATTCAGCTTTGTGCCTCATTCGATTAAAGAAAAGAACTACTCCCCACAAATTGCTATATCAATATGTAATCTATTTCTTCTCCTTCCGCTCTTAGTCCCTCTTGCTATCTTTCTGTGTCCTTGTGGGTGATTAGAATGCACCCCGGTTGTCTGTCTGCTTCCTCATTAATCACGCTCTGAAGGAGAGGCCCGGACGTTGAATGCACAGTTAGCCTGACCCGGTCCGTAACAAAAGCCTCTAGATATAACACCAGGTATTGAGTTGCACACAGGCTCATGGTCATGCCAAACCAAAGCTTCTTTTTCTCCTATGACGATCAAGCTTGTTATTACGGTTTGCTATTTACCTCGGCTGCAAGATGCTTTTTTTTCTTTTCTTTTTTTTTCAGTCTCGGCTTCATACATACTGGCAAAATGCTTAGCTGGGGCCAGAGCCACTGTGTGGACTGGAAGTGAGATGGATTACCGTGTGGATTTTGGCATCAAACACTGCAGCTAATTCTCTGATTGAAAACCGAGGTTTCAACAGTAAAGAAACACTGAGCTGTGAGTCAGAGTCGACTCTATGGGCTCTACAGGCTCTGGTGGTCTGGGTGTTTGTTTCAGCTGCTTTTTCTGTGTGCAGATTCATCTAAAACATGTAAGGGAGATATACTTAGAATATCTTGAGTATAACTTAACTAACAACGATGTATGAATCTGTTTTATCAGTTCTTGTTTGATCCAGACCAAAAGAAGACATTTTTTTTGTTCGGTTTCTTTCACATTTTGCCTTTTTGCAAGCAGACTATGTCTTGCTAACAAAGCTAAGCGGTTGATGATTATTGCGCCCATTGCTTCCTGAATTTTTGTTGTGCACATTTGTGCTGTTATTCAAATTCAAACCAAAAACACTTTATTGATCCCGAAGGGGAATTAAATGTTGCTATAACAAAATTCTTAAAAACTTACTGCAATACCATTTTGAATGTCAAGAGCAGCTCGATCAAGGAAAGTTTTGTGATGTTTATAACTTTGGAATGACATCAGCAACAAATGCTGCATGCTGAGTAAGAAGAGATGCTCTGTGTGCCCTGACCAACAACATGCAGGCAGCAGCTAAACTAAATAAAACAAGCTCAGGTACAATTTGAGATTAATCTGTACATGCAGCAGTAATGTTAGTAAAACTGAAGAGCTCATTTCTACCATAATGTCCAGCAACAGTGGCTCATGAAGTCCAAAAAGATGCATATTTTCTGTAGCTGGTTTGGATCGAGGCTGGTCTGTATTCAAACCAGAAGCAAACCGCACCAGAATTTGTTTGGAAGTGGACAGACACCACCTCCATCTGGTTGTTCCTTCACAGCAGGATTTGCTTGAGTGTTTTCACACCTGCACAAAAGGTCCGGACTAACGGGGAGAACAAACTCTGGCGCATTTAAAGTGGACAAAAAGCGCTTTTCCACCAGCAAGTTGCACACTAACCGGTTAATGTCCGGTTCAGTTCTACACCAGGTAGTGAGCGTTTCTGTTCCTCGTTGTGCTCAATTCTCTGCCGATGTTTTCAACAACACTGAACAGTCGAGGTTCTGGTTTTGATGGATTCCAATCAACCCGGATATTTCATTTTGTCTTATAGAAATTCATTTCTGGCCCAAACATAAAGATAAAGTCATCGATCAGTTGACTATTTTGCGACAAATGTAAATATATTAACATTTTGGTACTTTATTTTCTTCAATGTGCAATTTAAGGTAAAGATTTAGGTAATGAGGTCACGAGATGTAAACAAACAGCCACGCCTGAACTTTCGGGGTTTTTTTCTTTTAATCCTAAAGAAAAATAAAATTTACATCACAAGTTAATATTATGTAGTTCCGATGTTTCACACTGTCAGCGCAGAAAGCTGACCACCTCTTCACCATTTCTCTCTCCTCTCTTTAGTCCTCAGAGAGACAAGTTGTTAGCATTGCTGCTAATTCACGGTCATTCTGCTGCAAAACTTAATGCATGCCTTCCTGCCGCTGCTCGTGATTTGACTCTGTACTGAGCAGCTCTCTGGTAGCAGACGGCATGTCCGTGGTGTATAACTAAACTTTAATGTTTGCAGTTGTCAGTGACGTAAATCACAAGCCAATAGATGAATGCGGTCAGCTGTCAATCAAACGGTTTCGGCCGCACCCTGCTTGGTGCTACTGGTACTACCCTTGAAGTTGGTACGAAAATCTGAAAATAGCCGGCTGGATTAGTTTATGGAAAATGAATCTGGCAAGGCGGACTGAGACGCCCCGGTTAGAGGCGATCTACTAGAAAAATGCCTTAAATGTGAGTACATTGTAAAAAGCATCTCGGTTTTTTTTGTAACTTCCTAAACAGGTTGTCAGATTTGGAGTAATTTGGGTCATTTGTTCACTGTGGTTCACCGGAGTCCTAAACAGTGAATGGAAGAATAGTATAATGATAAGATAATTTATATTGCTATTTTCATCCTCTGTTTTGTACTGCAAAGTATTTATTTTTCATTTAGCTTTACCAATTTTGATCATTTTTTCTTCAAAATCGCAAAATTTTCGCAATTTCACATTCAAATCCTTGGAAGCGAAGCTGGTGAGGCAGCAGCGAGCTGAGCATCACCTGGAATTGATCAGCCTCTCACTAACAGCACTAGCTGCCACTCTATCAATAAAATGATTAAAAAACTTTTAATATATAAACTGATTTTTCATCATTTAGCTTATCTATATAATATACAGTTCTTGTTGTCACTAACTGTGTGTAACGTGTTTCGTGTGCTGAGGAGCCATCAGAAATGGCAGAGAACACATTCGAGGTGAGGCAGGCAGTTCTCTTGCCTCATGGCAGGGGGCGCTCATGATCCCAGACATTGTGACTCCACATCTGCAGAGTAAGAGACAGTAACTGTAGCCATACAGTAAATAAGTTAAGCTACACTATGGATGGCATGTGAAAGTATAGTCTTTTTGCCCTTCAATATGCAGGGGGTCTTATGATTTTGATTAAGTCAGAGCCTCACCAGCCATGAACCTCAACGCACCTAAAACCTTGTACATGTTCTTGTAATGTTTTTATGTCAATGATTTTCTCATCTGTTCTTGAATTTCTTCATCTCCAGACATTATATGCTGCTTTTTGAGATATTTTAGGCAAGATTCAGTGTAAGTGATTTCTTGATTTTACAACTCTGATAGTAAAGTGCAAAACTAAACTCAGCTACCTCATGATTTAACAAGAGGAGTGATTACTTTTTCCCAACAAGTGAGGGTGATAAAGTGGTTGTATGAAGTTCACAGCCAGGTCCTTTCATGATGCATCACTTTTCATTCGTGTCCTAATATCTTCCAGCTGACCAGCTCGCCACCTCAGATTCCAGGGAAATTCATCTTTCCTTTAACCGACTGAGGTATTTTTCTAGTTGATAGCAGTTGCTAAATAGGCCTGTGGGGGCCCACTCTGAGCTGGGTGGTGTAGATGGCCTGAAACAGGATTAACATTGAGACTAACAAGCATCCTGCAAGCGTTCATTAATATTACATCTATCTGTAGAAGCAAAGGAGAGGAAGACGACGAGCTTGGAGAGGCGTTGAGCCGACGAGGGATCTCAGAGCTGTATAATTCTCATCTCTGCATAATCAAAGATGCTGGTGTGCTGTTGAGAGTTCAGGTTCACAACCGGGGCTTACTGATGCAGCAGGATGAAGGAGTCACAGGCTGATTGAGCCGGACTTCTATGCAATCAAAGCAATATTGAACAGCAGACATGAATTTGGGCAATGACTGGATAACGTAATTGAAATAAGCACATTAACAGAAGAGTCATGCATTCGCAGGGACTTTATCTACAAGTCTCAGCGATGTGCATTGAAAGTAATGAGTTTTTTACGTTGGATTAGTGTTCTTCACTCGGGCATGCTGGGAGATAATACTTCAGTAAGTCGGTTGTGTGTTTGTGGCAGGTGATATGATGAAGACCTCTGTGGTGCAACCTTTACTCAAAGCCTCGACTAAATGAGCAGCCTCATAACGGACCCGAGACATGGAAAATCTGCCCTTTAACACTTCATACAAGTCGAAGGGGGTTCGTCGTGTCTTTCTCTTAATTCAGACGTTGACGCACAGGATGTGAAGGAGGAACCCGGGCGTTAGAAACAAGGAGCGTACAGCGCGTGAGTGATGATTTGTGACTTGTGATTACACATGCAGGGGTAATTACTGGGCCCCTGGAGCATTTCTGGGACGCCAGGGCCCAAAGCCCAGACCCTCTGACTCTTCGCCTTTATCTTAAAGAGCACGACTTAAGAATCAGTGAGGATCAAATCAGGGCTAACAGAATAAAATTAAAAACGGCCCATAACCTCACCCAGAGCGGTATCATGCTCCTTCATGTGTTTACTTCCCAAATTTCCTTGTTTGACTTTGCACTGACTCTCCCTCCATGTCTTTGCTCTCTCACTCTCTCAGTTGTTTACTTCCAGCCTTTTCTTATTCCCTCATACTAATTACACTGCAGAGATGAGGACTGGTGACTTAGGACATTCACTTCCTGCTGCAGGAAATCCAGATTCAGGGTGTTTCAATGTTTTCATATATGTCACACCAGGTTTGATGCCTGAAGTTTTTCTGCACCAGGAAAACTGTTTCTACGACTTTTGAACAGAATCCAGCAAAAATCTTCCACAGTTTGTTGCGTTACGACAAAAGAACTTAATGTATTTTAAATTTTTGGGGGATTTCATGTGATAGACCAGTGAAAACTACTTCTTAATTCACACCAGCCATGTTTAGTCTGCAGTAGTCAAGCTCTAGTTCATCTGGTGAGCTGTGAATCTAACTCTGATGTGAACCTAAAAGGGCCTAAAAACCTTGGTGTCGGTTCAGATAAAGTGAGCTTCTGTAGCTTTATGTTATTAAAGCTAAAGTTTAATCAATAATACTTTTATGACAAATTTATGTCAGGTCATGATTTCTTGGCTAATGTCAAGTTGTCATAACAAAGACATTTTGAATAATGTCAACTTTGTGTTAAAAGTGTCATGATTTACCGAATGACACTTTATGACAGCAGTCATAAATATTCATGAAGACTAACCCATGTTCATGCCAGGTGTTATGTCATGTTTATGACGGTGTCATGACAGTCTTATTCACAACCCGTCAAATAAAGTGTTACCATTTACACTCATGCATCTGGTTTCAACATAACAATCCCAAAAGATTTAATAGTCCTGGTGCATTAGAGTCGCCCAAAGGTAAGAGAAAACCTTTACAGAAGCAGCATTACTGTAAGTAATGGAGATAATTTTCCTACCTTATTTCCTGATAAATAACAACCAGAACTTCATTAGTTCAATACAGTTTGGCAGCCTCCTCCTATTTCTATTTAAATCTCATCTGGAAGCTTAAAAGTATTACGCTCAACTCAGCCTCTTGTGGTTTATCAACCTCCTCTCTGCGACTGTACGGATTTAATTAGAGACATCACTCAGAAGGGGGGGGATAATGACTTCCACCTATACTGACCTCTTTGTAAAAAAGTGTCCAGAATATTTTGCATAATCTCTGCAGATTTGATTAAGACACCGAACTGTCTGCTGACTCGCTGAGACTTGCCTCAGATAAGAGTTGAGTTGCTGGAACCAAAGACGTCCTTATTAGTAATAAGCGCAGGGAGACGGGGAGAGTAGCGCACAGATGTTGGCTGTTGTGTCTCAGAGGGGAAACGGACAAGCGGCAGCTTTACGGATGCAGATAGCAGCTGGTTAGAGGAGCAGTCCTGACCTTGGCCAATCCTTGTAGCTCGTTCACACTTCTTTACTACGCTGCAGCAAAGAAGGTGGGAATCAGGTTTCAAAACTAATTATGAAGTGGGTATTTTGTGCATTATAAATCTTTAAATGGATGGACAATCCAAAACAAAGTGATTTAAAGTGGATTATTGCGAAACCTAAGCACCGTATGGGTTCCAAGACCTAAAGTGTGTCACCGTTTGCTTCGTATCCCACCTGTGTGACAGAACTATTAATGAGCTCTGTCTGGATTTATGGGCCTCATCTAACAGAGGAGGATGGGCTGTCTTTGTGCTGCCTGTCCTGTCAAGTGAAATTTGAGGCCCGGCCGAGACGAGCGCCTGTTATCATAAAAAAGGCAAATTCATCAGGTGTTAATTTGTGTTGAAATGATGGGTCAAGACAGCCACAGTTGGATGTGAGCTACATGAGTCAGATTGAGGCAGGAGCGTTTTGTTTGGGAAGGCTGGCCTTGAATGTATGGTCGCATACTGCCACCCTGTGGTGGTTGCTAGTTATTACAGCCCTGCGCAGATTGTAATTTTATTCATTGAAAATCTTATATTTGTGTTTTTCTGTTATTCTGAGTTTTAGCACAGTTTGCAAAAGCCTGGAATTTGATTTGAGTATTTTCTGGTTTGTGTTTCCACTCATATCTTCCTTGTGTCCTTCTTTTTCTTTACATTTTTCCTACTTTTTGTGGATTTTCTTCCTTCCTTCCTACTTCTCTTTTTCCTGTTCTTCTTTCTACTTATACTTCCTTTGTTTTTCTTTGCATTTGCCCTTCCTTCCTTGTGTCCTTCCTACCTACCTGCCTTTCTCAAGCCTTTTTTCCTTCTTTGTACTCAACTTTCTTTTTTTTCATATTTTCCTCCTTTTCTTCTTTCTTTGGTTAATGTCTAACCTTTCCCTTTATTTCTTTTCCTTTCTACTTTATTTTTTTACTTTATAGTCATGCAAGTGCACTATTTTCTGAAATATTTATACAATATATTACATATAATAATGATTACTATATTACCTCAAAACTTTGAGTTCCTATTTTACATTCAAAAGTGATGTAACTGCTTCAGTTACATTGAATCAACTAAAATTAGCATATTTCATAAAAATATGTTTATTTTTCTACTTTATTTTCCTACACCAAAAAAATAAATAAAGTCCTTTTTTGGAAAAAAGAAACAATAATAACCCCAGTTAAATCAGGGATGTCGTTACTTAAAAGGATAAACTTTTAATAGTATTTTGCTTAAGACTACTGTAAGGAAGTCAAACACATAAAAGTAAAATTTAAATCTCCTATTTAGGTTTTCTCATTTTAATACTTACTAATAAACAAACATGAATAAATAACTCCTATACAAATGATGCTACTACTATTACTACCTTCCAACTCTCTTCCTGCTAGTACATTACTACTCTTTTATGTGAACTTTATGCATAAACCAGTACTGCTGATAATACTACTGTGCAGCTGGGAAAAGAAGTTTCTACTTCTAACTTGTGCTTTTATACAACATTGTTTTACATCCCATATTCTAACAAAATCCAGATGAAATTGATGAACTTCTCTCTCTTTGACTCTCACTGCAGATCTGAGGATCATTTGTGAACTTCATTGTCCATGAGGAATCCTGCATCACTTCATCTGTCAACCTGTCCATCACCACTGCAAACAAAATGGGGCCCATGGCTGCTGCAGATGTATTCACACCCATAAAACCATGAATCCATGAATACATGTGACACTCCCACCACACACCTCACTGCTGTCTTCCTGCTGACCTTGTGCATGTCCTGCACCGCACCTCCCAACCGTCCATCACCTTATATATATAGATATAGATGCACTTATATCTATATATATGCATGGGGAAAAAACTAAGAGCACTTTTCATTTATCAGCTCTCTGGTCTTACTCTTTATTCGTGTATATATGTTTGAGTAAAACTAAAATTGTCTTTTTATTCTACGAACTACTGATAGCATGTCTGAAATTCCAATCAAAAATGTAGTATTTATTTGCAGAAAATGAGAAATAATAGTTTTCAGACCTCAAACAATAAAAAATAATAATAATAGAAAACAAAAACAAGTCCGCATTCATTTAGAAACAAGAATACTAATGTTTTAACTCAGGAAGAGTTCAGAGATCAATATTTGGTGGAATAGCCAGGAGGTTTTCAATGAGGTTCAGTGCAGTGGCCTACATATGTACAGTATATATACATTAGGGCCATTGTAGTTGAAAATATTTTTAGGTTAGTCTCAAAATTTCTTAGTTTTTATTTTCTAGCAAATTTTTAACTTTTGGAGCTCAGAAATTTCATTTTGTTCTAAAACAAAATGTTATTTTTGGCAGAAAGGTAGTCCTATTATTTTTTAGATATATATATCTGCAGTGGCCCTAATACGCCATAGTTTTATTAATAATTGACTTGTAAAAGTAATTTTTAAAAAGCTGTAGTATCCAAGGGGGTGAATATTTTTTATGGGCGATATAATAGATCAAGAATCGTTGGGTTATTATTTGTGGGTTTTGGAGTATTTTTCATTTATTTATTTATTTATTTATTTATTTATTGTGGCTCCTTAAAGTATTTTAGGAATGGTTTAAATGGTACTTCAACAAATGACTTTTTGTGTTTTCTTTGTGAGAGTTTTAAATAAAAACATATATCTTAAATAATAAATTTTAGGTACAAAACAAATGTTTTTCTTTTATTAGCTGCACCTTTTGGGGCGGGGGGTTTGTTTGTTTGTTTTGTTTCATTTTAGTGTCATAAGTAGGGCCAAAAATCTCCAACATTTTTTTAGTCACATCCAATAACTAAAACAGGTTAAATCCAGTTTAGACTTTTCAAACGTTGCTCATTTTTGCTGCAGGAGATGAATTAAAATCTCAACCAACATGTACAACTTTGAGACCCTTTTCAGGCATTTTTAATTAAAATATAATGTTTTGTTGCTGAGCAGGTAAAAAGAAAAAAAAATCACAATAAAATTATTTTGCATTTCTAACTGGAAAAATTGTGGCCTAACTTGCTGATTTTGCTCCATGGTGCAAATATATATATTGAAATTGACCAAAATACTATATAGTATGCATAGGATTTCTTTGTTTTTCTCACAGGACACAAATCTTTAGGACTTTCAGTGTTATGTCACAGACGGACCACCTTTGAGTTGGTGTTTTCCCTGGGTACTCCTGCTTCCTGCTTTAGTCCCTAAGAATTAACATTATTGTGTTCATTAGTGACTAAAATGTCCTTAAATCAGTTCACATTGTTCACTGTTTTAATGGCTCTTCAAGCTCTGCCAAAGAATTCACAGCCTCGTTAATCTCAGATACAGGAGGTCAGAGAGAGAAATGAAGTGAGATCCATCAGCCTCGCTCTTTCTTTTCACGGCCGTTTGGTTAAAATCATTCAGCAGGCAACACTTCTGTGTTTTCCAGCTCCATTACGTCCTGGAAACGTTACTGTATGCGTATTGGATTTATCTAACCCCGGCCACACTGTGCGGCTTCTATTATCTCTGCAGAGTGCATGAACGACACCGATAGCGTCAGAGCTGAATTAGATTTGGCAGGCGTTAATGCTTGTGTGAATCCCAATTGCAGCTAGAAAAATTTGCATTTCCTGGGAAGAGACAGTGTGAATGTTGTAAGCTGAATATTTTTTTGTGAAAATTACAGAAGCGTTTGAAGTCGACTGCAAAAAACATGCAGATATGTAAGAAATATGGAGAAGCAACAGAATAAAGCAAAAACCTGTGAAACACAAACACTAGAGATAAACTGTAAGAGGACTAAAAACGTTTGGTCAATGCAAAAATCCCAGCCAAAGAATATTAGAAAGTTGTGCAGAACACTGTTTACAAATCTATTAAATCACTACAGTTTATGAGCTAAAGTGTGCTAAAAAGCTAACGCTAGTTGTAGGTCAAGACTAGCATCTTGACCTACAGTAACATACTCCTTGCAGTATAAAAACATCCATGTTAAAGCTAAAATTAGCTAAAAAGCTAAAGCAAGCTAAAATAATAATGATAGCAGCTAGGCTAGCACTAGCATAGTGACCTATAGTGTATTCCACACAGAAATGTAATAAGCAGAAACATTAAAAAAGTAAAATAGTCTCTAATCTTCTTTTGAAGCTAAACTTTCTCATATTCTGAAGAATATAAACAGTAAGAAAATGTATTTTTAGATCATCTAGTGCAGAGCAGGTTATAACCTGAAATTAGCTAAAGAATATTATAGATTGTGCTAATAGTGGGTCACTACTGTGTTTCATAACATTAAATTGTTAAAATACCAATGTATAAAATGTTAGCGGAACGCTAATATTAGACTAAATGCTGGTAATAGCAGGTTATCTAACATTGACTAAATTTAGTAGGTTTTCATGAAATGTAGTCAGTATGATGTTAGATAAAATTTTAGCCCACATGACATCACTCCGACGAGGGTTGGAAGGCGGGTTGGGATTGGTTCTAATCCAAGAACCAATGGTCCATGTTTTATGAAACTGTTTTAAAGTGAAAGAAAATAAACTGTGCATAGTTGTTAGTGGTGGTCTGTGGTTTTATTCCAGTGTCAGAAAATCAATGTTTGATCCAGAAATCAGAGAAAAATATTTTTTACAGTCAGAAAGACTTAATGGAAAAGCACAGTTGGTCAGATTTTATACATCACTGGATGTTTATGTATTTTTTTATTATTATTTTTGCTCAGTTTTGGTGGAGTAAAAATGTATAAAGAAAAATCTAAACAAAAAGCTTAAAAATATTTTAATCTATATTTTTTGTTTTACTTACAGAAAAGTTCTGCTGTGTGGGGAAAAATGGCCAAACTTTGAAAATGTGCATTTATAATAAATAAATAAATAAATAAATAATAATATAATTGACTTGCCTTTCAGTGGTTCTGTAGTTTTCATGTCCTTTTAGAAATCTTCCTCACACAGAGTTATAATTTTTTTTTTCCAAATTTTTGTTCCCAAAAATCATTATTTAGAATCTGAGACTAAGAAAAATTGCCCTCAGAGTCACATTATGTTTTTCCACAGGGAGTCTTTGCAGTTGAGAAGTTTCCCTCGGGTTGATCAGATGGGTGTGATGTTTCTCTTTAGGCTAAATTTGAACAGGGCATATAGACTTAAATGTATTAGTCATGACACCTGTAGCTGTTTTTTATGTATATGCATCTTCAGATTTTCATTTTAAATCCCAATGTAGTCTACATTTTGTTAAAATGGAGACAGAATTGCCTTTTTTATATATATTTTCTCAATAAATCTTCAGCTAAGGAATAATGTTGTCATAGTAACAGATACGAAGCTGAGATAAAACATGGAAATATGTAACATCATATGTACTAAACCATAAAAAAAAAATTAAAGCAAAACACGACAGTTTTTTACACAATTATGTCATCAAGATCTGCAGGAACTGTATTTTTTTTAAGCTACTTTCACTGTAATTCTTTGTTTTGACCACTAGGGTGTGCTCTTGTACAGGTTTTGGTTGCAGTTAGCATCTGAGCCGGAGCAATCCTCCCATTAAAACCTTGGGGCGATATTTCTTGTAGCTTCAGCTCAGACAGGAATCTTATTAGTAGCTCTTGTGTTGCATAAGCCTTCCTTTGTCCTTGTAGCTCTGCAGATTTTTGCTGCATCAACTCCAGCATAAAACATCGCATGCAACTGAACAGGAGGCCCATCCAAGTCCATCAAAGTGGAGCCAAATTTCACTGTTTACAGGGAGCACCAGGACATTTATGACACAGATGGGCTTGAAGCTTGGCTGATGAGTCGCCTGGCCTCTGTAAGCGTGATGTGAACAAACACTGACAGTTTGCTATCGGCTTCAGCAGTTGATATGTTTGCAATTACTTAGAGCCAAAAGCAGCGGCTGTCAAATGAGCTAAGAAGATCTGCAAGTCGCAGGCCGACGTGATCCGATGGCTTGAGCAACTTGCATCTATCAGGGAGGAAATCTTCCCCCTGGGCGTCGACTGTTTCCCTTTATCTCCAGCATAAATGAGGCTCTTTTTTTTTTCTCTAAAGAGGCACTTTAATGCTGGTTGTGCTGTTTGAGAATGCAAAGCAATTGAGATTCAGAGCAGCCTGAAGTTTGTGTGCATTTTGTGCGGCTCTTTGTGGTGGAGTCGGGTAATGATGTGCTGCAGGAGTTCAGAGATGGCTTATTGTTTCAGAAATTATATTAAAGCCCCATGTGTGCTTATCTACATCAGTCATAACTCAATATAATTCTCAGCTGTTATGAAATTAGCTTAATGGGAAGTAGTTAATGCAGTTATGTGGGGAAATTCCAGCTCTTCATATTAAGCACATTCCACACTTGGTATAAATGTACTTAGAAAAAATAAACCTTATAATAAATCTGCTTCATGCAGCAGCGTTATCCCTCATCAAAAATAAGCTGAAGATTTAGTTTTTACTTATTTATACGTAGTTTTAAAGTTGATAAGAGGCTGTTTAAGTGCTCTTAGTTGTTATCAATGTCCTAAAGACGAGTTACTCTTAGTTACTCTTCAAAATGGAAAAGACAAGAGAGCATGCTATTCAGAATGTGTTTGTTTTCATGAAAAATGTTCAAATTTCACTAATGATTTTTCCTGATGGATTCTTGAAGAGAAATCGGCCCACAGCATCGCATTTATTTCCACATATTCATTTATTGCTTCAAAAGGTTTATGTTTATGCGAGTTTACTCTGAAGCAAAGTGAAATGGGTCTGTGTCGCATCTTATTTATACCACAAAGAAACAGCTAAATTAAAACCCCAAGGAACTCTGATGGCAAAATAAAAGATGAGATTTACGTTTAGAAAATACGTAAGTTATTTTACAGATCGTTTTTGTTATTTTGACCATTTCTCATTTTCTGCAAATAAATACTAGATTTTTGCTTGGAATTTCGGAAACATGTTGTCAATAGTTCACAGAATAAAAGAACAATGTTCATTTTACTTAAACATATAGCTCTAAAAAGTAAAATCAGAGAAACTGGTGATTTTAAGTGGTCTCTCAATTCTTTCCAGAGCTGTATAAATAAACTCTTTATTGATCCCGATGGAAATTATGTAAATTGACAGGATGCACTAATCTATAATGGACAGCAGGTGTCCCCACTTCACTCATAAAAGCACTTATATTCCACTATTGACTGATTCTGAATGTAGCATGTTCAAATGATGCCAGTTATAGTTAGAAATAATGTTTTTAGTCGAGATTTACAGCATAAAGGAGACAATGTTTACCAAAAATCCCTTTGACCTCTAGCCCAATGCATGGAGCTGTAATCACATTCTCTCCATTCTGTGGGATTTCATTCTTTCTTGGCTTTAAAGGCAGAAAAGTTAGAAGGAGACTTTCTCATTCGGGTGTGATGTGAGAGCCAAAGCAGTTTTAGAGTTATTGATCGAATCCCAGCTACGGCCAAATGCTTGGCTTTAACTCCACCACACATCTAATCTTGTTCCAACCAAAAACAATTGTTGGTATTCAGTCCACAACGCAATAATGTGATATAGTGGAATACATTACACAAATTCAGCCTGCTTTTGTACATTCATCTCCTTGGCAACACAGACTACCTCTGCAAGCAAAATGAGATGCGCTTCTTTAGTGATGTGCTGGAGGTTATTATTAAATCACTTTTATCCCAGTGACATTGTTTGCACATTGGTGTGATAATAAGACTGGTGTTCCAGCTGGCAGTGGTTGAAGCCTTGCGTTGAGTCATAATTTCAGGATTGTGGTTTAATCGAAGCAGCATCTTTGTAAAATGTTCAAATGCCGGCAACATCCTGAACAATATAAATGGTATTAAGAACTACTCTGAAAGATAATAGGCTTTTATTATATTTTTATCAGTAGTTTGTCTTCATTACTAATATTATCATTAGTTGCTGTGAAGATGAACTGTTTTATGTCCAACTCTGGTGTTTTTATAGTATACAGGCACTGATTAACTGGATATCTAATTTAATAAATTAGTTGTAATCAACTTTTCACAAAGCTGATTACAACACATTGATGGATGGACAGGAAAGGTTTGTGGAGTTGTTGGATAAAAAATGTTGGTTCATATCCTACTTAATAATAAATCAGAGAGAACAAAACTCATGTGGGGTTCCCCACGGCTCCATTCTCAGGTCACTTTGTTTTAAACATACACTTGAAACCAGAGGTTTATATACCCCAAATAAAAATATGCACACCTTTTTTTTTCTCACTTTCTGAAGTTAAATCAGACCAAACCATCTCATTTTAGGTCAGGCAGAATAACCAAAATTATTTCTTTTTGCTAAATGCCACAAAACGTAGAGAACGCATGTCAGAAATTTACATACATTTGGTCAGTATCTGGGATAATTCTTCTGGATTTTCAACCAAGCTATAACTCATAGAGTTGTGAAACTCCCTAAATCCTGTTCATTCTCTGTGTCCAGACTCCTGAAATGTCATTTTAATTGGTTTAAATAACTGTTCAGCAAGAGGCTCTGTGTCCCAGAGATGAACAAAGAGTAGGTGTAAAATGTGTGAATATACGGCAGAAAAAAAAAAAATACCATCAGAAAATCCTGTCTGAATCCGGTAAGAGAGTGTAATTATTCTCAGAGGGGGAAAAAAGTCCTAAAGAAAAGCCACTTGGTAAGGAAGAGGCAATTACTCCAAAACTAACACATAAAACCAGATTGCAGTTTGCAAATGCAAAAGACATGTCCTCTGGTCTGAAACTGAAATGAATATTTTGGTCATAATGACTATTGCTACATTTAGAGGGGAAAAGAGGAGGAAGCTGAAAATGGACAACCCCTTTCTGACTGTGAAGTAGGAGCATTAAAAACGTTGTGTTGCTGCAGGAAGGACTGATGCACTTCATAAAACATGCCTGAAAGAGGATAATGCGGAAACATTGAAATGGCCAGGAATTTAACTTTCATAACAGTTGAATCTTCCAAACAGACAAAGAAAACATAAGAAAGCTGGAAAATTTGTTACAAATTTGTGGGGTTTGTAAAGAAAATATGTGCAATCATAAAACTCCAATATATAATCCAATCTGCAAGACAAACCAAGCCAATCTAATAAACTGACTCAGTTACACCAGTGATATCAACTAATCAGTCAACCAGCCAGCTGGGTTTAGTTCAAAGTGCTTTACATCATACAAACACAAAAATAAGAAGTCATAAAAATAACATACAGGGGGGAAAAAATCCAGCAAAATATTGTAAACAAGATGTGATAATTCCTCTTAATCTAACACAGTTTAAAAAGAAGTCCTTCCAAATATAGACTAATATAGGGATATGTAAACTTATAAATATGAACCATATAAAAGAGAAATAATAGATTTATTTTGTTAATCCTACCTGATCTAAAATAGAAAAAAAAATTGTTTGATTTGATGTCAGTTTTTATGTTTTTTAGTTTGTAGACCCATTATATACTCATATTTTAACCTAATATACAGATTATTCTCTTTCTCTGGACCATGAAAGGCGCTGCGGGTTCTGTAGCCCGGGTCCGCCCCCTCTCCCCGGTCACATCATGGTACGATCCGCGCTGAAGAAGCGCCCTCAGTTCCTCCGTCTGGCTGTCTGAGAGGCTGATTCACGGCGCATTTCTGACCCGGAAAGTCTCGCTGCACGCCGCGCTCTCGTCTCCTCCCTGCGTCTTGTTGTTGCCTGTCTGTGAAAAGCGCAAAGCTGGACCGGTACATAATGACCATGTACAAGGGGAAGCGTCGCAACCATCGCTGTAAGTTTGCACGGCATCCTGAGCGGACAGGTGATATTAACACTGGGGACATTTTCTCTGCGCTGCTTTGCTTTGCTTTGAAGCTGCAAACTGCTTCAGGAGACAAATATGAGTTGCTACTGTGGCTGTGTAATAAATTGATCTGCACTTAAATATTTTTTTGCTGCAGCCTATATTGCACCTCCTTCTGCTTTTGTTGGTTTTATGTGCTAATTAAGTCTATGGAGGGATAAACAATTACTTCTGTTTTGCAGTTGCATTCAAACACTGCATACACTGCATGATTTTTGGAGGGATGGAAAGTATTTAGGCGGTTAGTGAGCATAAATGTCTGCTTATGTGCATTATTTTTAATCCAAATGATTCCAGTTATATTTTGTAGCTTTTCATGTGGGATATTTTAGGTTTAATGCCTTCAAATTTCCACGTTTACAGTATAAGATAACTGTGGTTCATGGAAGACAGATCTGTACACTGCTTTCGCTTGGCAAGAGGAAATTGAAAATGCAGAAATGGACCCTGCTTTACCTCTTTCTTGTTCTGCACAGATTTGAACAATACACAGAGGAGTAAGTGTTAAGAGAGAAAAACGGCAAAAACATTCAGGTGTTTTCAAGCAGAAGAGGCAGAGACACAGGAAACCTGTGCAGAGTCAGATTGATAAAAAGCTGCTTCCAGCTGCTTTTGAGGATTTAAAATTACTAGTTTGCTTTTATTTTTATGTTTCTTTGTAAATTGCATATAGTCTAGTAAATTCACAGCTTAACTGACTCTCAGCGTCACATGCAGCTTGTTCAAAACTCAGCTCATCCAGTACTCAGTATATATATATATATATATATATATAATTGCAGGGGGAGCATGTTGAAGGGTGAGCAATGTCAAGCTGGGTGAGATGATCAAAAAGTGCAGCGGTGTTGCTGTAGCTGCTGAATGAAAATGTGTTCTTAGAGAGAGGAGTGTGTTTTCTTTCTTTCTGGCTTGTTTATCCGAACATTCCCCTAAAGCAGTCAGCAACTTTAAGAATGCATCAGCATGAAACTTTAAAGGGCATATGTAACCATTTTCACTACTTTTTATTTTCAGTTGTGTCCAGACTGATATTTATATTTATTTCTATTTCCAAAGTTGCTAAATATGTTTTTTTTTGTTGTTTTTTTTTTTTTAAAGGAATAAAAAATTAACTGAAATATTCCCCAGAGTGAATGATGAAACACTGAACTTGGGCATCAATGCATAAAATTGGCCACCCAGTAGGACAGTATTGATATGAAAGTCTCCAGGTTGAGTGAAATTAATAGGTGGAAGATTTATATGATGATTTCTCTAGTGAGCAGCAAGAAACAAAAAAAAAAATCCAACCAGGGTCTGTGACTCTATTTAAGTCTGTAAGTGAACAGTGACAAAAAATACAAAACACTGAAGTTCAGGCAGCAATCAGACGGATGTTGTGATTTCTGCTCCTGTTCTGACCAGCATTTTTATATTAGCAAGTCATGCTACATGGAACTAGCTGAAAGCCTCACTGATCTACACATAATCAGTCTGTGCATTAGTGATAAGAGTGTAACTATAGCAGAATAGTGAATCTGTCATATTATTTCAGACACACTGGCTTTCACTCCAACCTTAGTGTTAAAAGTCTGCCACTGGTTTTCTCGTATCGTTTGTTTCTTGTTTTATCTGCTACATGTAGAGCTGCATGCTATTTAATCACACTCAGCCATTCTTATCACAACTGCAAAGAATTGCTTGGATCCAATGGTTGGTCAGCAATGCAAAGTCTTGCACATCAATATTAAATTTGGCACTCGATGTATAGTTTTAGTAGCTGTGATGTTAAAGCTCATACTGTACTCTATGAAATAAAAAGCAAAAATTTAACATAATTAATATTGTTGCAATTTTCAGCAATTCACACTTCTATATTTTCTATATTGTGCAGATCTGCTTGGAGCGCAGCGAGAGTGCTGATTTATAAACTGTTGTTCAATAGATTAAGACACTGAGAAATAAACAAGTTTCAGCTGGAGCAAATAATTGAGTGAAACCATTCAGAAGGAATGCTTGGAGTGAGTGAGTCTGTAGTTATTAAAGCAATCCATAGATGACTGCAGTTGTTTTGTGGTGAGACACAAAGCAACACATTTTCTTACCTGAGAGACTTTATGATTATAAACAAACCCAGAGGTTGTTGTAATGTTCTGGCTGTCGACTCTGGTACAACTATCTGTGGTTGCCATAAACGTTCTTCTTTCCCCTTTAGCTTTGGGTTATGTCTGTCATTGAATAATTTAAATGTTTACAAGAGAGATACCATTTTTTGCTGGATGAGGATAAGCAACTGGATGAGCAACTAAAAGTGCTTACCCAGCACTTTTTTTCTGTACTTATTTAAAAAAAACGCTGATTTAATGTAACGCTAACTGTAACAGGATGCCTGTCTTCCAAAACATTCTACATTTTTCTTTGGGATCATGAGGATTACTTTGGCAAATCTGAGATATTCCTTTGTGGTGTTTAAGCAGAAAAAATAATAGTATACCCTGTTGTCAGTGGAAAGGAGGCAGTTGTTTTGTATCTGTTCTTAATCGAGGCATGCTATGTTATTTTTTGAGATCTTTTAGCCTACTTCATGTTGTCAGACAGGTTCTATGTAGGGAATTTCTTGATTCTATTGGTTTAGGAGTAAAGCCAGAGCTACAATGGAATGGTTTTGATCAAATTATATTCATATGTCAAAATGGCTTGAGCAGGATTACTATTGCAACAACACATTATCAGTGGGGTAAAACTAACCTGTCTCACGATGGTCTAAACCCAGCAAATGTTCCCTATTAGTGGGTGAACAATCCAACGCTTGGTGAATTCTGCTTCACAGTGACAGGAAGAGACGACGTCTAAAAGGATCAAAAAGCGACGTCGCAATGAACAGTTATCCATGTGGCAACTGTTCTGACACCTCCTGCTTTCAGGACTTGAAAATTGACGTTTTCCATTCACTGTAACTGAGCTTGACCTATTTAGCCAAGAACAATTAACAGAAATGTAAGTCTCTAGTTGTGCAGAGCTGTGTCTGTAGAGAAAACTGGTTGAACTAAGTTGAATGGATGCTAGACTTTGCTTGAAAACTTTGGATTTCTGTCACAAGCACAACCAAAGGCTGATATTTGGAAAACTGTTTTCAAAACCCTTTTTAATCAAAAAATATTAACTCAGTAACTTCAGATGCGTGTGGTTGGCAGCACAGGCCAAATGATTTTACGCGTATGTACAGACTAGCTGGTCTAAAATGTCTGGGCAAGCTGCTAGATTTCCAGACAGATTTCCTCTGGGACAGTTTTATTGTGTGTTTTCAGAGTTTGTATGTGAGACTGTGCTGTCTGTCTCCACAGACTACACTTCTTTGCCCAGAAATTCAGCGTGCATGTCCGTGGGAAGGCATGCTAATCAGGCGCAACACAGTCCATGCTGTAGCAGTTCGAGGGGGCAGCTCTACTTCCCCTTAATAAGCCACCAGCAATTCCAGGATTTTAATCCGTTCCGAACATTTTAGCTCTCACGTAAGATGCAAGTTGCAGCTACTTTAAAAAAAAAAAACATCCAGCTGTGCCAAAAATCTGACTCCCTCTTTTCAGTTCAGTTCTGCACAAACCAAAGGCAGCGCACTTCTGTCTGTGCTGGAAATATGATTTCATCTATCTGTCAGAGAAGACCTAATGTGCCTCCCTTGTCGATGATGAAATAATGTGACAGAGCTGTCACAAGATGTTGCTCCCGAAGAGCCCTCGTCTTTCCCACCAACAGCATCATCAAGGCTCTTTGGACCACCGGCTGCCAGGACATCAAGTAGTGACACAGAAAGACGGAGAATTAATGAGAAACAGACATCTGTCTGTCTGTCTGTCTAGATAAAGAGTTAGCTTTCTCACAATGAAAACTACTATACTCTGTTTTGGCTAAATGTCATTTTTATGTCTTGTTTCCCACCACTAACCTTCCTCTCCATACTGCATTCATCTGTCTTGAGTTTTCCGCTTTTTAGTTGCTACATCTGAGATATTTAAACGTAGTGTTTTCCAGGTCTGGATTAGTAAGGGAAAAAAGTCAATGCTGCATGAAAAACGGCTTGTATTTCCAGACTTTATTTTAATCTAAAACAGGCCAGTCTTTAAAACAATTGAAACTTCCATATTAAAGGTGACCTGTTGGGCTAAAACCAAATCACCAAGTGTGCAAGAGCTCTGCTTGGGTTGCTAGGTGATGGGCAGAACTCTGCTTTGGTTCTGCTGGGGTTGCTTAGCAACCCCAGCAGAGCTGTGCTGGGGTTGCTAAGTTACGGAGCTGGGCCTGCAATTTGTGACTTTACGTTCTGGAGGTTTTTGAAACTGGTCAGACCCCAAAAAACAAACTGATTGCCAAACACCAGCTGGGTGTTTTGGCATGTTTTTACAAATAGTTAAGACCCAAATGGAAGTACAAATATGTGCAAAATGTAAATTTTTCATAGCAAGTTCCCTTAAAATGATTTTATCAAGCATAAATGAAAGTGAAATAGAAATATAATTTCCATCCATCAGTTAGTATATCCTTGCATTTATACATCTCCTCCTTTATATTCTTTTGCCACCCAGCCATTCTTCCAGGGTTTGTAAAGCTTGGTCTTCATAGAAGAAGCTCTTTTTGAGCCTTTATTTATTCTACCATTTAATTTGCAAAAAGGTATAAAAGCTGTGGAACACGGGGTCTGAAAAAGTATGAAATGGACCTGAAATGTTAAGAACCAAGAGTGCTTCATTGTTCAGTCGCATAGGACAGCTCCTGGTGTTTATGGGTCACACAGAGGGATGTGATGTCAGACTAATGCTGTGCCTTTATCTGTTGAGCCTGCAGGTGCTGCGGATTATGAGCCGATTCTCCCAAAATATGGCCCATGCGACTGCACAAAAGCACTGAGGGTACTGAAAGTGGTTTTTGTGTTTTCTCAAATAGAATAAGTTTTTTTAAAAAAATGCTGAACTTTGTAACAAAATGCAGTTCAGGTTTGTTTGGGGGTTCAAAGTATAAATAATGAAATGCAATCCAGTGTTTTCAACAATAGGTTTAATTTAGCTATGGATAACTATTAATGAATTCAATTACTAACAAAATAAAATTATTTATGTATTAAGAACAGAAGACAAATGATTAAAGTTTAGCATTAGCATATAATAACCAAAATAAATCATAAAGCAAGATAAAAACTTTTATGAGGATAAAAACATTTTTTAAATTGTTGTCTTTAATAATTTGCTTAATTAAAATCAACAAACTTTTGGACCATCCGTTCTTAATCTAATGATCAGTCACCGCAGTGATGGATTTTATTTTAGTATTTGAGGATTCCAAAATGGCGTCCTAAAACATATTAGACTCAAGATGGCGGCTTAAAATAGATATAAAGAAGCTAGCATTTTGCTATAGGAATCTCTTTGAGCTCTACATGTATTTTGAGCATCCTTACCAACAATATTTAGCATTTTCGAGTTCCAGTGCTACAGCTAAAACAGTAAAAGCTATTTTGTAGACAACCAAATCAATAATAGTTAGCTAGCGATAAGCTCTTACATTAGCATGCCAGTTAACGGACGTAGTTTAGCTCTGCTTTAAGGAATATTTCATGCAGGCCAGTGATTAGACAGAAAAGGAAAAATATCAATAAACAGAGCTACCAACTGCGCTGCTGTCCAGCCCAGCAAGGCCACTTGCCTTATAAAATTACTTTTTCACACAGGGCCAAGTTAATTTGTATTCACTGTGGGCAGCTCTGTTTAGAAATGATGTAGGAAAAAAAAAGCAAAAATAAGAAATGTTTTTTTTTTGTTTGTTTTTTTTTCATGATGATAAATAATAACTGATAAATTGCAGGAAGACAAGAAAAAAAGGATTTTTGTCTTTGTTATTCTTGTATCTTCTGGTCAACTGAAGTCAGTATCAGCAGGTCAAAGCAGCACAAAAAGCAAAAATTTCAAATTGGCAACAAGATCTGATTGGTTCATCATATTTAGACTAGACAGAGAAACCAGATTAATAGTTTTAACATTTACCAATTCTTTGTTTCTCCATAAAGAAAAAATCCTGCTAATGTTTCTTTGTTTGTATAGAAAAAGGAAAATGCTGTTTTAGCAGCACTTAACATGATTGACATTTTCTTATTATTTGTCTTGCAGGGAAGAAATTTGTTATTTTGTTCGGAGATAAATTAATTCATTTCTCACTTACTAAAAGCATAATCAAATCAAAACCTCTCAAATGGTCTATAAAAGTAAATTGGGTCTCTGGAGCTTAAAGATAGCTGCAGTCAGTTTACATTGAAAGCTAGAGACGATGCTAGCTTTTTGAACTGGCTGCAATAAATGGACTGGAAACTTAATTTTGTGCTTATAGTGTTTTTGCACAGAAACTAAAGTGTCAGTCACAGAAATGAATTAATTAGCAAAGCAATAATGGGTTTTTTCCCTCCCAGGTTCAGATGAGGTGTGCAGCCCGTCTTATCTCTGCTTTTGAGTAATTGTTTAATTTCTCTGTGCATAAAATGTAATAAAATAAATTATGAAACTCATTAAACCTTACACCCCAAGGTGACGTTTTGAAACTGCTAATTTTCTTAAATTAATTTCGCATAAATTATTCTTATATAGTTTCCTGAACTATTATGACAAATATGGACATATTTTAAAACTATTATACTGCTGTATTATTTATTGTTCAGCAAATGATGTTTGAATTAGTTTGTGTTGTTTTTCAGCATCTCAATACATTTGATTCTTGTTGAAGTTTCTATACAATCACATCAAAAAGAACTTATTTTATTTCTTACATAAAGTGATAGATTTTGATTATTTTTTCTTTAATCCTAATAATCACGGTTTACAGTTAATAAAACCCAAAGTTTTGCTTCTCAGGAAATTTCTCCTTCACAATCATGTAAAATCCAGGAATTTGAGCCACGAAAAGCTGCTGAAACAAGCTAAAGAAACCAACAGTTCAGAAAGATGAAACCAAGCATTTTATTGGAAAGTTGAGTGGAAGGAAAAAGTATGTTAGAAAATTGTGGGCACTAGATGTGTTCTTAGCACCTCTGCACCACTAGATGCTAACTTCATCCATGCCATGCTGCATTGATGCCAACAAGTGTTAATATCTGTTAAAAATAATTTATTGGTCTTGTTTAACATTCGATTTTTGTTTTTTTTGGGCTTCATTTGGTGTATTCAAAATGAACAAAAATCTTTTTAAATAACAAAATGAATCTATAGCACATTTTGAACTGAAATGGATCAACTTTGCGATGAAATTCGTCCTTTCCTGACTTCAGTCTAATTTCACAGTAGAGTTGTGAAATCATACAGCATGTCTACAATTGAAAACTTCAGCTTGAACTCGTTCTCCTCAAATGTTTGGTGTGATGTTTGATCTTCAAAGGATTGACGTGCAGCACCTTTGATATGCAGATAGCTTCGTGCTTCGCTGCTGTCTTTTTCCATGTAATTAGACCAGCAGTAAAACCAGCCTCTGTTGTTGCTGGGAGGTGTCGGTAAACAAGACAATTTTCTGCCGATGTGTAAGATTTTTAAAATTCTGATTCAGGAAAATGTCGTGTTATATTTACTCTCCTGTTTGAAGGGACTGATGAATGTTTTCCTCTTAACTTGCGGCTCTGCAAGCAGAGAAAATTAAGAGTAAGGGTTGGTTTCTGGGAGTGAAGGAAGGAAGCGTGAGGTCTGAGTGAGGCAGAAAGACCTTTGTCTACATCTCCAGAATATCGATAACACGTTTTATTGCCCCTGTGAGATTCAGTGAAAATCTGCCCTTGGAAATCCTTTAGTGGAGCAAAGATGAAAGCTTTTATGAGATCCAGACCGGCTGCCGGTCCTCAGACCTTATTAGATGCAGCAATTTCTTTATCTCAGCCTCCTGCCTTCGTCACACACCTGTCCAGCTTCACAATTCAGCGAGAGACTCGTGTCAAAGACATCTGAGCTAAATCTGGAGCAAAGATATATCCCCAACATCCCCACCTATCGCCCTCTGAACATCCATCTCTGTCAGCTCCTTTGTGTCTTTGCTAGGGAACAACTTCGTAATATTACTTTTTGCAATTAATTATAATGTGCTTCTTTTTCCCTTAGCAGATGATTGGCAGCCCTTTCCATGTCCCGCTTTTTTTTTTTTTTTTTGTATTTTCCACCTCTACATTTAATGTTTATCTCATCAAAATGACTCCTGGCGCTTGCTTGGAAATGGGGAACATTATAAAGGAATAAAAGAAGGGAACATCGTGATATGGAGTCACCTTGCAGGGTTCATTTGAGACTATTTTTTCTTCTGTTTTTGGAAAAGAAAGGAGCTATTACTCATTCCTTGAAGGCTCTAGCTGATATGTCTCAAAGGTGGCTTATTGTAGTCAATCACTTGTGCTGCACGTCTGAAATTTGATGTGCTGCACAGGCTGTACTAAGGCACTTTAATCAGGTGGAGACAGACTTTCTGTACCTCATTAACAGCAGGATGCTCTGCCGGAGAGAGCCAATTTTGCGCATTTTTGGTTTTCAAAATTAAAAATCATTCCTATGCATTGTGGGTATTAAAAAGTGAACGAATATTTACAAGCATTTCATCAATCTTCCTAAAAGCCGTCCTACTAGGGGTTCCAGTCTTCATGCAGCCATGGTGACAGCATTTTGTGAAGTACAGTATTTTCTCCTGCAGCAAAACACACTGCTGACATGATGCTGCCACTTTTCTGGGATGATGTTTGTGTGCTTACAAGCTTTATAACCAAATGTAACAATGTACATTATGGCTAAATACTCTTATTTTGTTTCATTAGACCAAATAACAGAGTTAGTGGCTTCTTCTGCTCAACTCGTTATAGTACAGCAATGTTTTCATTGAATCCGCCAAAAACACAAATCTTATCAAACATTTCATCTAGTTTCTAGTACAACTATCTTTTCAAACTTGAAATAAGAGAAAAACTAACTTACAAGCACCTTTTATTAAGATATAGGAGCTTATTTTATGGGGGAATTTTTCTGCCATAATTCGATAGCACATATTTTCAGTCTGAAAGTCGGATTTTGTGTCTTTTGTTCTCAAAACGTTTAATACCTGCGCTTACCTTTCCAGTTTGAAAGCAGGACTTAATTTCTTTCTTCTGAAAACGTGTAATTCTTGTACTCAAAACTTCTGCGCTCTTTCAAATATTCACTGTGCTCTCTCAAGCATTTCTCCTCGCACTCAAAAGTTGTCTCTGCTCAGATCAAATCTCTGCTCGTTTCCGAATCATTTTCTGCTTGCACTTGGGGAAAAAAAGTACCGTCGCCTAGTAACCTCTCAGCCAATAGAATGAAAGTGTTGTACTGGGTGCGTTTCTTTCCTTTTAGTGGGCGTGCCTGTGTGGCTACTATCGATTGTAGCAACCTGCACTAGAAACTAGACCAACATACTTGGTAAGATTTTGTGTTTTTGCAGTAATAGGTAGCCACTCTGTTACCTGCTCTACTAGGATTTATACTACTTAGTTTATTTCTTTTCGTATATCGCTTTCACAAATGAATGACGCTCCTTCATGCATCTTAAAACTTAAAACTAGGCTAAGGTTATGGCAAATGTTTTAGGGATTTTTAGCTCATATTTTCTTGTACTTGAGAGCAGTAGATTGATAAGAAGTATTTTAAATATCATAAATTACTTTTTATTTTCCTTCTTTTTTTTGTCGCGTTTCAAGTCTATATATATGTAAAGTAACAAATAAAATTAGCACAGAACTGGATGGTTTCTTTGTCTTTTTACTAAATTAGCAATTAGAGCATGGCAACTTGAAACAGGATTATAACCAAGCATATAATTGCTAATAATGAGCCTAGTTTTACTGCATAGCAACATTACACACACAATGCCTCATCTGATTTTAATCTCCAATGTTTGCCTCACTTTGGAAATAAGTCCAGAAATAAATCCTTAATCTTTTAATATAATTTCTGCCATTAGTGTGCAAAATACTAAAGGTCAATTACCACTACAAAAAATGCCATTATGTTGCAAATATTGTCTTTGTCTTACTGGGTTATTTTATCTGAAGATTAACCCAAATAGCTCCTGAATAAGCTTATTATAATACAGAAACATTTTTTAAACTCTTTGATGCTGAACAAGATAAAGCATGTGAAACAGCTGGTAAAAAGATTATTTTTTTCTTTTTAAACACTGATTCGCTACCTGTTTATTTCCAGTCTGTGGATAAAGGCTTACACACACACACACCCCTGCATGCACACATGAATAGCTATTGTCTCAATTATAGCCTCTGTTTCTTCACTGCTGGTGTACAAACAGGTCATTTGCAGCAATGGAAACCAACAAAGTCAGTTGCCAAGGTGTTTTTTAGTAGGCTGGATATTTCTTTTATTTTTCTTGCAGAAATACGCAGTAGCTTGACAGGAAAATTACCGCTTTCTTGCTTACAGTGGGTGCAATTCCTAACAAGGTCATTCTCTTTCTCTTTTTTGTTTAATCATTTACAGCTGACTCATTTTGATTCTAATCCTTTTCTTAATAGAAACAAAAACCAAAAAGAATATATTTAGAACAGAGAAATCATTCATTAGAATTGTGTTGGTTACTTGGAGCTGCAAACAATTTCTGTTTCAGATGTTGAATGTTGCTGTAGGCCTGAATTTTTTAAATATTTAGTTACTAGGGACGGATACCTGGAGCTAAAATCACTAACACAATTCACTGGGAATTGTTTTCTTTACTTTGACTTTTTTAAGTAGGTCTAAGTTAGCTTTTTCTTTAACTGCATTTTGTACTTTCTCAGGTTATTTTTGTTAAAATATGCTGATCTAAGTCATGTTTATGAGGCAAAAACAAAACATCTGTGCTTTGGATCTAAATCAAAATCACACATTTGACTATTTAAAAAAAACTGTTGATTTTTTTATGATTATCGATTGATCGTTAATTTGAGCATGCAGACTCAGAAGAGGTTGTTTTCTGAAAGAACAACAGAGTTAGAGCAGAAATCTGGCCAAAACTAAAAATATATACAGCTATGGAAAAATTAAGAGATCACTTAAAATGATTAGTTTCTCTGATTGTAAAAGAATGCTGTGTTATTGGATTTTAAGCAATATGTGTTTTTTTTATTATTTAAAAAAGAATTACTTTTTAATTTTTTGGCTGATTTTGTATAGAAATGGCTAAAGTGGTTAAATGAAACACCTGCAGCATGTGCCGATTTTTTATTTTTTTTTATCCTATTTGTTGTATGAATAGTCTATAGAAAAATCAGTCACTAAAATAATTATATATTTAACTGACTCACAAATAAACTAAGTGTCACTTCTGGATTTGCAAAATGAGCCTCAGGAATATTTAAATCTTTCAGTAAACATCTTAAACAACAAAAAGTGGCAGTGATGTTGCTGAAACAACCTCCATCCATTCCCTTCTGACCTTTTGTTGACTCCTGCTAGCCGTCGCCTGTTAGCTCGTCTCTGAGCCTCGGGCTATTAGCTGGTGTTCCTCTTGTTCCGTCTGAAGGAGGGAGAGAGGAAGATAAAGCTGCGGAGACGGAGTCGGATTTGTTGTGGCTTCCTCTGTTCCGACAGCTCACACTCCCTCCAGAAATGAGATTTGCATTCCCTCCGTTCACTTTTCTGTTTTTGTTTCCAGTAACAAAAAGCCAATAAATCGAGGCTTATGGCCTCGATTTATTGGGAAACACATTCTTTTTATTGTGCTGCAGTTTTTCCACCCTTGTTAATGAAAGGAGATGGGAAGTAGGAGCTTTCTTCAGCTGTGCAGGTGTCGCACAGAAAAGGCCCCGCAGCTCTGAAACATCTCATAATGAGCCGCCTCAGTGTGAAGAGACGGAGAGGAGAAACGCACCGTCTGATAGGGCGACGGAGGGTGATCGAGGTTAGATATTGTCTATTGTGAGTGTGAAGGAGATGGAGGAGACATTGAAGGATTGGGTGATGCTCAGGTTACAGAAGGATGCTCGAGGAAGAGGAGGGTGAGGGAGACGGAGATGTAAGGCAACAAATGAGACCAATAAAACACATGGGCAGCTTCCTCCGGGGAGTCACGGATCCTTGTTTTCCTGACAGAGGAACACAAGCCTGTCTGGGTGATTACTTACACTCCGTGGCTCAGTCTTTCCGCTGCAGTTTTACTCTTCTTCTTTCTTTTTTTTTTACCCATAACAATGCTCACTTAAAGAAACAATGCTCTGCTCGTCGCAGTCTCTGCTGACGGACAGGGACCTTCCTTTTGAGAATAACAGTAAAGGAGAATCAAGCTCAAACCTGCCTAAGCAAGTTGTTAGGGCATCAAAATTCACATTGCATCATGTGCACATTTACATAGCTGCGAGCTGGAGCTGTCTTTTTGTTTTTAGACCAGAGACAGAAACCTTAAGAAGCCTCTTTAACTTATGCAGCACCACAGACAGCTCCATCTCCTTCTCTGGCTCCCCCAGCTGCACATCGAGCTGCCAAACAAGTCAGAACAACAGAACAAAGGGAGGAAACTAAGTAAAGAAAAAAACAACCAGTGTGGTCATTTACCCAGGGAACTGCTCATACATACACCGGGGAGAGTTTGTGGCTGCAGGGGAGCAACGTGTTCAGAGAGAATAAACTGAGAAAGTCCTCAACAGAATAAACTGCAATTGCTCTTCACAACACGTCCAATCCATCTGTTCTTTAGCTCATCAATTCATTGACCCAGCTTTCAATCTGTTAATAATCCCATCTATCTATCAGTCTTATCTGTTTGATCCATCAATTCATTTATCCATTCATTAATCCATTAAACCAGTGTCTCTTCTGCCTTGGTCTTGATGGACCTTGAGATGTTTCTGAAAAAGAAGCAATCGGTTCTTCCAGCTACTTTTTGGTCAGTCACTGTGACTCCTTGCAGAAAGGAATCCTGAGTCGATGCATAAATGGCCGCAACTTCTTCTGTTTTCACACCTAATCGTCTGGGATTTTGTACGATTGGAGACCGAAGTTCACTTTCCACTGTGTCAAATGATCCAAACCCTTTGAAAAACTTGTTCCAGCCCCTCACCTGTGGGGGCGCTGCACCAAAACCTCTGAAGAAGTCAGAGGTTGTAGGATTTCTCTTTTGTAGGATTTCTCTTTTGTCTTTTGGTAAAAAGACAACTAGAAGGCATTTCTCCCATTAGCGATAGACTCACACATTTGTTTTGGTTGCTTTTACCCAGCATGCTCTGCATTATAGTCCACTTCCTGCTTTTGAAGGGCTCTCTAGGTCACTTGGTGTTCACATCCACTCGAACTGAAGCAGCGTTTACTTCAATCAAAGCCCTAGATTCAAAGTTTGATCACACATTCATGAACCAGTCTTTCTAGTTAAACCAACTGAAGTTCAATTAAAGAGAACTAAATAGAGCTTGTATGAATGCAGCCTCATTTTTAAGAGGGGAAGCAGAGGTTTTACTCTTTATCTTATGTCCAAGGTTGATCTCACATGCTCAGGAAAGAACCTGCCTGTAGTTGTGGTTCTTGAGTTTCAGTTCTGATCTTTATCTTGTGACCATATTCGAGTGTTAGAAACTAGATGGTCCAGGAAATCTTTGCCTTTCTGCTCTGAACTCAGTGTTGGCGCCTCACTTTTCCTGACAGCTTCACTCAGCGAATGTTGAAGCTGTATTACCCAAAATCCCAACACAGAACAGGAGGGATATGAGGCACATGTTGTTTACATCAAACTTGTTGTGCCTGGGATTGTTTTTAATTGCTTTTGGGGTTCGGATGATATAATTGCCATGCTGGTTGCCTGGCTCTAATTGAAGGTTTGCCTCCGATGTCGGTAAACCTCCAGGTTAATGAGCAAAACTGTAATTATCTTGTAAGTCGGCACTGAGGTCAAACTCTATCAAGCATGCTGACACAAAAACACGCTCATCCGGTCGTTCCACTCTTAAGCAGCAAGCGTACAAAAACACCCGGATTTAATCTTCTTTCTTCTAGAAGGAGTTCGCCAGCAGCTTATTTCTACCACAGTGCCATCCCACTCTGAGGGATTTGGGCGCCTCCTTTTATTTGGCATCTGAAAAGCAGAGGCGTGAAATATTTAAGCAAATATGTACAGCTGGAAGGGTAAAAGTGTCAGAGAGCGTCTTTAAGGTCTATAAGGGATTTATTCTGAGCTCTTATTTAAAATAACTTTACAACAAGGTTTAAGTTTCTTAGCAATGTTCATGACAATATTTCTGTTAAGTCATTAACTTAAATCAGTTATGAAGCAGCCTCTCGAGTGCTTCTGTAAGTGTGATCTCAGGGACAACATAAAAAGAAGAATATGATGGGATTCTTGCACTGCCGTTAGTCAATTTACAAGGAAAGACTTTTCTCACTTTTTGCTTCAAGTCTTTCATTTTTCACAGCTTTTATTGCATCATTTTAACATTTAAAAGAGAACAGTGCACTGCCTATGTTACATCTTGTGGATGAAACTTTAGCTCATTTAATACAACTTTAAATACTGATGCTAAAACTGCATGTGTTGCTATAAGGTGGAATAAAATTAAAGCTAATATTCATTTATTTAATCTGAAACATTTTTATACATGGAGAAAGAGAAAACAGAATCATGTATTTTCAATCACTTTTTGTAAACTAAATCCTAATACAATACAGGTGTTGAACAGCATCTCTACAATTTTATTAAAAAGGATTTTTTTTTAATTAAACTCTGACATTATTGCATTTTTTGTTCCTTTAATCTCCTCTCATTTTAATCCTTTATCATCTTTATCAAATGCTCCTAATTTTTGTTGCTGCTTATCTAAAAGGTGCTTAAACAATTGCTTCAGATATTATTGGCTGTATGGAACACTGTAACCACTTAATAATAACAATAATCAATCACAAGTACATTGATAAGAATGTTTAGTATTTAAGAGCAAAGTAAACATTTGTTTTACTTATGAGATTTACATGAGATCCTCTTGGTGCAGTAACATTGTAAAAAACAACAATACCAATGTTGCTGGTATTAATGCCAAATAATTGAAGAAAAAAATCAAAAATTTGTGCTTTTTAAGCATCAATGTGATGTATAAACACCATTGTTTGTTAAAAAATAAACCGATATTAGTAGGAATAAATTAGTCAGGATATTTGCTTGGATAGCTAACCTGTTTAACAGATATTCAACTTTAGTTAACTGTTATGATGGGTGACTCTCCTTTAGCATGTTTTCCAATAGTATAAGATATTTTTGCTAATTTTTCTTACTTTTTAAGCTAAGTAAAGCTTGGAAATTGCCATATCAGGTGCAAAAATAATGCTTCTTTTTGTTACTGTTCTGTTTGAACAGTAAATTGACAGGAAGTAGGTTGGAGAAAGAAGGATAAGACATGTGGCAAATGGTCCAAGGACTACAGCCTCTGCACATTTTCACTATTTCTCTTTTCTTTTTCTTAGAAATGTAAGGTCAATAAATTGAATCAGGTGTATTTTGAAGCCGGGATGATTCAGATTCATGTTAGAAATAAGTGGCCTTGCAATCAGTGAAGCATTTATCAGAAAATGATCAGAGCTGCCTGATAAAAATACTATTTCTGGAAGCAGATTTTGCAGAAATGTGGGAAGTTTTTAGACTCTTCCACATTGCACAAAGACATTTTGCAGCTTAACCCTCTCCAGGCAGATGTTGCAGATTTGCAACAGCTAAATGCTGTTGAAATGCTGTTGCAATGCTGTTGAAATGTCTCTCTCAAAAAAAAGTCTGAATTGTATATTACTACCCCATATGATCATGTTCTCCAAATATCAGATTTTTCCTGCAACTACAACTTAATTTGAGCCTGAGAGGGTTAATTAGACAACCCAGATTGAAAGGTAGCATCTTATTTTTGCTGTGTGGAGTGTTATCTGTGAATTTTCCTAAACTGACGAGATTTTTCTCTTTTTGTTCTTACAGACATAAACATGGCGGGCGAGCCCAAGCCTTACAGGCCCAAAGGAGTCTCCAAGCGGCCGCTCTCAGCTGTTTACAGGTACGACTCGTCCTCCTTTCAACATTCAGCGAGTTCCTTCACCACTGTCATGAATATTAACCTTCTTTCGCATCCAGCTGCTACTGCTGATGTAAATCTGCTGTAATCTTTAAAATATGAGGATTCCTTATTATGCTTCCCTCCTTCCCCTCGTTTGAACCGTGCATTTCCAATTAACGGCATGATTTTTGCATTTCTGAGGCCTGACTTCAGTTTAGACAGCAAAAGCAGTGAAAGCTCAGAGGAATTAATGTTGTGTGAGCTTCATTAAGCATGACCCCGATTTTCTGCCCAGTGCGCGATTCATTTCGTGCAAGAACCCTGACTTCATGTTTACTGGAGTCTAACGTGACAAAGGTCTGGATTTGTATCGTATTCAAAGGAACTCTCATGTTTTCTGATACTTTTCCTAAACTTAACAAGCCAACAAATTAACTCCTGGCTTTATTGTTAGTTTGTTTCATTACATGTCTTATTTAACTAATTTATCAGCTTGTGTAGTGTTACCGTGGATCCTCATTTGCATTTTGTTGCTGCGAGAAAGATGTGAAATGGTAATTATGGACCACAAGTGAGAGAGATTTCTCCAAAATGAAACGCCATAAATCCTAATTTAAATTCCTGCACGAGAAACTGAACTGTTTTATTTTCATTCTTTTTTCATTTCAGGCGTCATCCACATGTTTCATGTCCTAAGGTCTTTTATTTTTTTCTATTTCTGGAGTTTATTAACTGAAAAAAAAACTGTTCCATGGTACAACAGGTATAATTAAAAAGGTTATTTCAATGTTCTAGTTCAGTATTTCAATCCAAAAAGAGGGAAAAAACAATTGTCAAAATGTTTCTCTAACCTTTTTGAAATTACAAGAAATACACAATCAGCAAAACAAACAAAGAAATCTATGAAAACTTTAAGTAATATTTAATTTAAAAAAAGCAATTTCTGGTAAGGAAATTGGCAACAATTACTCAGGTGAAACATCCTTTCTCATGTAGTTTGGCTTCCTTCTGAGATAAGAAGATCTGACTGAGGCTTTTAGTAGCAGGTAAAGGATTGAAAGATTTCCCCAAAGAATATAAAAATATCCATTCCATCGTGTGGAAAATAAAAGCGTACATCCCGAGATCCTTCTATTCAAATAAATTCCCCTCAACAGCACTGCACAAGATGAAAAAAGAAGTCTCCAAAATAGAATAGCTTCACTGAACCTACTTCATGTTGATGTTAAAGCTGCAGTGTGTAACTTTTATAAACAATTTTTTTTTTACATATTTGTTCAAACTGTCACCATGTTAAGAGACAGATAGTCTGTAAAAAGAAAATCAAGTTTACCACCTTGTTCCTGTGCTCCTTTTGTAATCTGCAGAACCAGAAGGAAGGTCTTAGCGCTGTCGATCAGGCTCGTGTATGCGCTGGCAATGTGCTAGTTTATCCGCCGTCATCGGTGAAAATGCTAACTACCCTGAGCATTCACAGCAGTCTGCAGTGTGGAGAATCAGCAGCAGTGTAGCGAAGAGTAAGGGGGAGGTCATGAGCAGCACGTACACACTAAGACCCTCCTCTTGGCTCTGATTGGTTGTTTCTGACTGAGCTGTGTATTTCTCTACTTAGCACTTGGGAGAAGGCGGAGAAGTTAGATTTTTTTTTCACAGATAATCTGTCTCATATGCTACTGTCGGGATGTAGTGACAGTTTTAACAAATATGCAAAAAACATGTTCTTTATAAAAGTCTCATAAAGTGCATGGTGTGAAAGCTAGCTTTCATCTCAGGTAAGCAACAAGGAAACCATGAAGGTTTTTTTTTTTTTTACCTGTGATGTAAATCATCTTGATATGTGAACATTTCTCAGTATACAGCTGAATATTTAAGGGTGTGAAGATAAATTTTTGTAGGACAGCATGTGTGTTACACAGTGTTTTTTTTGTTTGTTTTTTTCTCTCAGTGCGATAATTATGGCTTACAGCAAATGAAAACAGAGCAGCTGACCTTACAGAGAGTAAGAGAGTTTTTCTCTGTCTCTTCTGTTTCTCTTGTAGTGGTTACGAGTTTGATTACGAATACTACAGGGATGATTTCTACAGCAGGTATGCATCATCCGTTTTTATGTCTTAAGATTGTTATTACCTGTTACCCGAGCCAATCCTGTCTCAGTTAATGTTGCAGGAAGGTAAAACTGAAATACAGTGAAAGGAAGTATTTATAATCCTTAACATTTGTCATATTTTATTGCATTACAACCACAAACTTTGGTGTGTTTTATTGAGATTTTATGTGATAAACCAAGACAAGTTGTCAAATCTTACAAGTGCAGGGAGTTCTTACTGAGCCTACAATTAAGTCTTATGGGATAAATCTCTACCAGCTTGGTACATCTAGAGGCTGATTTGTTTTATTTTTTGTTGTGAAATAGCTTGAGCTTAGTCAGACCGGATGGAGCATCGCAGAGTATCAGTTTTCAAGTCAAGTCCACATATTTTCAGTTCGATCTGGACTTTAACAGGACAATTCCCATGTATTTTGCTCCTTCTATCTTCCCATTACCTCAGGTTTCGTTGTCGACGCTAAAGGCTAGCATTCCCACAGCATGATGTCACAAAAATGTGCGTGTTTGTCTGTGTACTGTTCCTCCCTCGATGTTTACGCCCGGAGTTTAATCAAACTCCAGTTCGTTTGGGGAGGTGTGAACTCTGATTAGCTTTCAGTCCGCCTAAAATCGGAGTTCTCTGTTCGTTGGAACTGAACTCTGGTACGGTTTGAATGCCAAGAAGACTGTGGACTATGGCGCAGGGCATTCTGGGTAAATACAACCAAAACAAATGTGTGAGTCTAACGCTCAAAGTCTTTTGCCAAAGACAAAAGAGAAATCCAATAAATACTTAAATTTGGCGCTACACCATTTTAGTTTACATTTCAGGAAGAAGGACGCTGCGCTCCATGTCTTCTTCTGTGGTTTTTATGTAATTTCCCTCAGTGGTTCTTGATGCAGCACCCCCACAGGCGAGGAGGGGAGATGAATAGTTTGATACAGTGCAGCATGAAAGCAAACCAAATGAAAGTGTAACAAAAGTTGCAATTTTGGCAAATCTTTGAGGCCTTCACTGAACCCTTTTTGTTTTGTGTGGGGACCAGCAAATGGAAAATCATCTTTTTTGCAGCCGGCTGATTAAAATTCTCCATCTAGTCAAATACAGTAATTTGAAAACAGAAACTGTCAACTTATCACAATGATTGGACATGTGAGCGCCTGACTTAAACATGTTGATGAAGGAATGTTTTGTTTTCACTCATTTATGCAGCGGCAGCAATCAGAGCGCTTATCTATGGAGGCACTTTCCATTTTCTAAATGTCAGCCGTGTTGAGGTTGAGCTGCGACACCATTTGTAACTGAGAACAATCAAAGATGACGCCCTCATTTCACATTTAGCACCCTCTTCTTTTCATCCTCGTCATATCCAGAGGATCTGTGGAGTGGGAAACTCGACGGCGAAAAGATGTGAGATATTGGTAGATTTAATCGGTAATTTCTGCCCTTTGTTTCCCTTTGCCGTTTGAGAAACAGAACAGAGAGTAAATCTATATTGAAATACAATACTGGGAAAAAGAGAGTCGACTTTAAAAAGAGCTGATGTGAGATAAACCATAGAAACTTTTTAGCTCCAATAAATGGGCAGACTCTCAACGTGATAGAGCCTCTTGTGATTTACAGAAAAAGTATAAGTGTAATAATACAGGTTTTTCTTTCTCTCAAGGCTTTTCGATTACCACGGCAGAGTGGCCCCCCCACCCAGAGCTGTGATCCCCCTGAAACGCTCCAGGGTCCTCGCTCCTTCCTCTCGCCGTGGGAAGACTACCTTCCCTGTCAAAACATCCTCCTCTTCTTCCTCTTCATCCTCCAGACCTCCAACGTCATCCTCCTCCTCAGGTGTCAAATGTACGTACAACGACTTTTCTACTCCTTTTTTTTTGCACCAATTTCACTTACGATTTTTGCAAGCTGTGCTCCTGCAGTTCAGGACGAGCTGAACCAAAACGCAGAGCCCGCTCTCGTCGTCTTTCCAGCTAGACTGCACACATCTGGATCTAATTTGCTTCCCTAATTAACTCGATAGGCATTAAAACATGCTAGGTGTAATTAAAGCGAGATTGAAAACATCTCTGTGGGTCAGCTGTGCTTTCCCAAACATTAGTCTCTATCTATCTAGTGTAATTGTTTGTTTCACAGTTGGCAGTCTCGGCCGGTGTTATCAGCGTTAGCAGCTTGGTGAGTTCTGTCAGGAGGACTCTGCTGCAGCTGGTATTACAGCCACGATAGGGGGAAAAAGCCAATTTCCTGTCCTCTCTTTTTGGGGAAAAGTCAATAAATTCTTTGCTGTCTAAGCTGAACTTCTGTAAATTGGGCAGACTAATTTTCCTGTGCTAAGACCATGAAAAGTCCTGGTTTGTATTGACTGACTAAGATGGAATACATTTAGAAAATCTAATCCGTCTGCTGGCAGGTTAACCTGTTATAGATGCACAATTAATAATTCACCTTAGGAAAACAAAGCAAAAAAACTAAACTAAATAATATCTGTTCAACTATATTTGTTCTTTTAGGTGCATTTCCACTGCAGGAAGCTGGGCCAAACCTCACAAATAAAGGAATAATCTATTAACCACTCTGAAATAAAAGTTTTATCACAATATTTTGTAGTACTATTGTGATAAAAACGACAATGAGAAGTATTTATTACTTCTTTTTTTTTTTAGGTAAATATATGGCTGCGACAAATAATTCTCTTGAAAAACATCCATTTGTAAAATGCTTCTTTAGGACACCGGTCACAATAGAAAATGTGAATTGTGTTATTAGAACACATACAGTGACTTCCTTTAATCATATTTTAAAATGTATTGATATACTTTTATTGAACAGTGGAGGCAAAAAAGTAAAGATAATTTTGTTACACACTGTTTTAGGGATTTTTAAACATCAACAATTGGAATTTATTGAGACAATTAAATGATGAATCAAAATTTTATGATGTGAAATTTATCATAATAAATGATAAAAAAATATAAGTTCTCTGCACTAAGTGTGGAGTTTTGTAGTGGGATTCAGTTTCTTTCAAATAAAATTCAAAAATACTCACATTATTTTTTTTATTCATGTATTTTTTAGAAGCTACTCTTGACTAATTTTATGTCTTTCTAGCAAATATCAAATTTATTAGGTTAATTTGTCTTTGTAAATTGCGCCTATTGAGTGTATTTATGCACGGCCCTCCCCTTGTGCCTGTTCTCCATCTCACTGGTTGCTGGTCCGTGATAAGACCACCATGCACACACACACACACACCCACACACACACACACACACACACACACACACTTCTCTTTTAAAGTTAAATGCATATTTTTGGATTTGAAGAAAGCATGAGCACTCATGCACTTGGATTAGATTCAAACTCCATGAAACAAGATACAAGACCAGGATTTTATCTGCATTATGATGCATCGTGTTCTGTAACATAAGTCTGCCTGTGTTTGACCTTGCTTGCCTTCTGTGGTTTATTTAGGTAACGAGTTCTTTTATCACTGATTCACTGCAAAAAGTTATATTCAGATCTGTTTTCTTGATTTTCTCAATCAAAGCAGAACATTCTCAGCTTTTCAGGCTACGTGAAAAGCTGAGATTCGTGTCCTGGTAGTTTTGTTGTAAGGAAGTGAACCAATAATGGAGATATTAAAGCAAAGTCTTGAGGATTTGAAATAATGAAAAAGTCAGGTCAGGATTTTTGCTGGAAAGCTGACATGAATAATTTAGTGCTGAAGTTCTTGTTAGTGCGGATTTACAATCGTGTGGTCAAATTTGATGTGCAATTAATTTGTGTAACACTGATTACCATTTTGTAGTTTTAAAAGTCACTCAGTATTCGATTCTTGTGCGGTTTTGCAGGATTTACTGAATATTCCTCGAATAGAATATTTGTTTGTCACAATGAGGTCATAAAATGCCTAAAATTAGACCAATTGCTCGTCCCCTAAATCTTCCCTGAAGCTTCCTAAATAACAGCAGATTTTTCCGTATCTTTCCACTGAAAGCACAGCTATCTAAGATGCAGTTGATGAATCATCTTCTAGATACGAGCGTATACGTATCCTCTCAGCAGCTTAGTGGTTGATAACACAAAAGGAAAGAGGCCTGGAGGTCCAGATAAATTAAAAACTGTTCCACTCTGTTTTATCATCAAAGGACTCCCAGTGAGCTTCCCAGAGCCGGCGGAAATATTGCTGGGATATCGCTGGACTTAGAAAGAGAGTGTATTCGCAGATACCGTTTTGTAGGTGATGCAGGAGATAGAAACACTTTACTATTCCCCCCGCCTTCCCTATATAGATGTGATTATATATCTGCTGTCTTCTGCCTTTTTTATTTAATCAAGAATAAGTAGCAGCTTTAAAAAACAATATGAGAGCAGCTCCTGCGGTTTCCTATTACATATTGCCTTTAGATTCTAATCAGTGCAGCTATATTTGCTGGGCTTTCTTTCTGTTTTACATGGACATATTAATCTTCCAGCTTCATCTAAAAAACATCCTGCATTGGTGAATATGTAGCAGAGGGAACTGGATCCTGCTGCGACCGCTGTTTTGTTGTGTTTCAGTATGAAAACTGGTGAAAGATTAAAATGTGCTTCACTCTGAGGGAATTCGGGTTTTTTTTATTATTTTATTTTTAGACGGTTATGTTTCATTCATGATTTTTTTTTTTTTTCTTATTCACAGACTTTGGCGGCGATCTGTGTTGTGATGAGTGGGTGTACATATACACATACATCAAAGAATCATGCTTTCTTGATAGCAAACTGGTGTGTTTCTGTTTTATTTCCTGCGTGTTTCCTTCGTCTGGTTTCCAGCTCAAGCTTTGCAGGAACTTGTGGGCTTGTTTATAGATTGAATCTGATAGGTGTCAAGCCGAATTTTCTGTTTTCTTCTCAACTTTTAGCATCTGTATTTCCGCCCGCCTCTTCAGATATGACACACTTCATCCACCGAGGGTTGAGAAATAAGATTATGTTATTACCTCATGGTCTGAGTTCCTTAATCTGCTCAGCTCGAGCACGTCCTCGTTTCAGCTGTCTGAATTTATTGCGGCAGCTCCTCTGATAAGTGCTTTTATTTTCAGCTGCTATTTCCTATTTCCTTATGACATATCAAGGTTAAGTCTCAAACTTTGACATAATCCAGTTATGCTTCAGCCCCTCAACTTAAATCCTCTGTGCGTTGTTGAGAGACAGCTTGAGACCTAAAGCGCAAATTACTTAAAAGTCAGTAAACAGACGCTGTAGGGTGAGGGAGTGGGGGGTAAAATTATCCTGCAGCTTTCAACTCTGACTTATGTAAAAATATAAAGATGCATATCTAAATATATGGGATGTTGCACATTTAAAGGCATTTTGACTAATAAAATGATTTATTACCTGAGATGTAATCATCTAATTTTGATTTTACAGTTGTCAGATTTGGATTAATGAACATAACCCAATAATAATGAACATAAAGAAGGATAGTTTAGGTTTTTTAGGTGGGGTACTCCACAATTTCTAAAAGTAATAAGCCAAGTAATACACTGCAAAAACACAAAATATTACCAAGTATTTTTAGTGTAATTTCTAGTGCAAATATCTTAGTACATTTGAAATAAGACAAAACTAACTTACAAGTAACTTTCAGCGAGTTATAGGAGCTTGTTTTAAGTAAATAATTCCTTAAAACTGATGAAAAAGTATTTGTTTCACTGGCAGATTATTTCACTTATAATGTGGGAAAATGTTTTGTTATAAGTGAAATAATCTGCCAATGGAACTAATACTGTTCTGTCAATATTAAGGAAATATTTACTTAAAACAAGCTCCTATTTCTTGCTAAAATTGCATAATATCTATAGGTACTTGCTTCTAAGACTGAGAAGTCAAAGATCCACCTTAGCAACATTATGTATGCTTTAGGGTCTGCGATGTCATACTGTAAAACCCTTTTTTTTTTTTTTTTCCAGATGCTGGCACTGCTTTTGGGAAAACATGCTGTTGCACAGCATGGTGGGCGTAAGCTGTGCACTAATCTTTAAATTGAAAAACAGCACGTCCTCAGTCTTAGCTGCATAACCTGTCAGTAAAGTTCTGATTGAGATGCTCTTTCCCCGTGGAAGATTTGACTCGGTGTGATGAGGGGATTAATGAGAAACATGAAACAGTAAAATTAAATTACTGCAGAACCAGAACCAGCCAGTTAGGGCTACCTGAGGTAATCCTTTGTGTTCCTTCTTGTGCTTACAGTGAAGACGGACCAGCTCCAGACCATTAAACGAGAGCTCACCCAGATCAAAATGAAGATCGACTCTTTACTGGGACGCCTGGAGAAGATTGAGAAGCAGCAGAGGACAGAATCCGGTGAGCGACAGACACGGGGCGAAGGGAGGGAGGAGACCGAAGCACGGCGAGCGGTTACGGAAACGGAAATTAAAACGCTCACGTTGGCCATAAGTCTTTTTGACATGTTGGGAGATAAGAGCGGCAGAGCTCTCTGTCATATCAGCAGACAGATGTCAGCCCCACGCTGACTCTGTTTAAATGAGGTCTTTATAGATGTCCTACTCTGTGGGACAACCTCACAGCAGGTCACTGTGAAGGTTATTCAGGAAAGGCAATGAAAAGGCCATGTCGCGTGATTTTCCACCAAGAGTATTGCTTATTTCATGTTAATTCCTCACATATTCTCATAGAGCTTCAGATTTCGCCAACTAATTTAGTAATCGATAAATCTGTAACTTGAGTTTAGTGTCTCTGAAAATTGCCATACTCAGACAAAATGGCTGAAAAACATAACAAAATATGAGCATTCAGTTTTATATCAGTCGATATCAATAACTATTGATTTGGTTTTTGTTTTAAATATTTGAAATGATACCAAATGGGTGGCGTGACCTTTCCAGTTTTATCCAGTTTTCCCTTCACGCTGTTGTTTTTTTCATTTTTAAGAAGTTATGAGGCGGAACCTTAGGCTCCCATAGTTAACCATAGATAACTATGGTTACCTAGTTGTTGCTAGGTAACCATAGAATGATTGAGTTGCTAGGCGACCAAAAAGCGAGTGAGATAGTTGATGCCATCAAACCTGCTTTGCTAGTTGTGAGAGGTTGAGCAGCTAACGTCTTTCCTCTGCCTACGTGTCCCAGAATGCTGTGCGGTTCTGGATGGGAGATCAGTGAATATTCCATATATTTAATACTGATTCTATTAAATATCATACGTATTGTCTACCGATATTGATCACATGTCTATCATGATACATATTATTTTTAATTTATTGTTTAGCCCTGTAGAAAAAATACATATATTTTGAATTTAAGAAAAAACAATTATTTTTCTGTAAATATGTTCCATCCAGACCTCAATAGCTTCACTTGGTTCAAACTCCTTTTAAGCACCTTTTGCTATCCAATTATTAATAAAAACAAATAGTCAACAGATCAACCCTATGATGTACTGATGTTAAGTCAAGCAGAAAAGCGCGGAGCTCTTCATATGCCGATGTTAGAAGTATTTGTTTTTTAGCTGAAGATGCGTCTTTTGTTAAAAAGGATCAAGTGTACATCAGAGGAATACCGTTATTGAATTTTAGGTGAGAAATTGTTACCTTTTATTTTAAGAAAGGAGTTTAATTAGTTGCAATTCTTAAGTATTTGTAATATTATATGAAATGATTTTAAGCAGTTAAAAAATCTGCAGAATGTGCCAATTTTTGTTTTTGTTTTATCCAATTACTCACCTAATCAACAGAATAATTGATACCCAGTGGAATACTACACTACTAAAATAATCTTTAGCTGTAGCCTTATACTTATATCCATGGCAGCTGAATATATCACTGGAAAAAAGACAATTAAGCTGCCCTGGTGAAGTAGACGGAGGATCCATATGCAGGATTTGGAAATGCAGATGAGAAAACAATTTGCAAGGAGCTCAAACACTTCCAGTCCATGTGATTGCAGGAGTCGAGGAGCATCGGCTCAGGGGAAAGAGGAGCAGCCACATTGATTGGTTGGGTTGGTCGAACGCAACTAAACAAAAAGACTAACAAGGAGCAAGACACGACCACACAGACACACAAATGCTGAGCAGGTAGATAAAACCAACAGTGGGTCTTTATAAATGAGCTGAAGCAAACACAGGTTCATTTACACTTGGAGAAACAGTGAATGTTTAATTCCAGATTACTCAGTTGCTACACAGTGAGTTTGGGGCAACAGCTATATCTGGAATCTGAAAATAGTCCTTATAATTGCCTATTTTAATAGATCAAACACCAAATGTAGCTTAATTTGCATTAATAAGCACAGTGGAAACTGTTAGCTCTAGCACTAACTTCCTTTTTCCTGCTCTTGGGGGTTCAGCCAATCAGCATGAGTGAAAATAAATGGCACTACTGGATTGGCTGGTTTTTAAATAGCAGCCAATAGCGTATCAAGTAGCATTACGCCTCAATGCTTCAGCTTCCCAAGCAGCATTCTCTTACAAAAAGATACACAAATGGGCAAATTATTTGAAATTACATTCCAAAAAAATAATAATAATAATCCAACAATAGTTGATTCTGCAAAAAATGAAGCATAAATAAATGGGGGTCCACTGTATTACAATGTAGATCACTTTTTCACTGTGTTTAGATTTTGTAATTTCATTTATGCAAATTATTTGGGTGTTCAGACGCTTCAACGTTCAACCAGATTGTCTGGATGCTAGAAAAACTGTAAAGGAACATGTTAGCAATTGTTATTGTACCATATTTAACTACAGTTTGGCTAAAGTGAATTATTTTTGTATTTTCTAATGGTATTGGCAAAAAAAAAAAGCCAAAGTGTAATATACAGAAACTCATATAGCTTCTTATGCTAAATTTATTTTTCTGCACATTTTTGTGCCTCCATTTGGGTCTCTACTGCTTCTAAAAACAGTCCAGAAGCAGTCCAGGCATTTTCTGGCAGCAAATTAATGTTTTTTTTTTTCATTTCATTCATCTCCCAGATTATACTCTGCAATTTATGTTTTCAATTAACTTTACATTACAGAGCCAGACTTCTGTGTTTTTGTTGTAAGAACATCATTTACATCCTACTCATTTGCATTAAATTGCGTTGCTAAAATCCCCTGAACTTAGTGGAAAGCACAGATGTCGCCTCCCAATGTCTCCACAAATACAGAGAGAAAATATTTCTATCATTAATGCCTTTTTTAAATTTTTTAGCCAGTAACATAAATACATTTTACACCGTTTATAACCCGAGATACAGATTAAAGCAATAACAACTTCCCTCAGAGTGTTGATTATGCATTGGCTGTGGTTGTGTTCCTACAAGACACATATTGAAGGTTTTAATTATTCCAGACCTGTGAATAATAAACTTTTTTCAAATTAAAATTGCTTTAATTTAGTTTTGGATCCTAACTGCAGTAAAATTGTGATAGTTCTCTTTTTTTTTCTTGCATTGGGGATCCTTGCGTCATGTTTAAAAAATTTTCACAGTTCAAATGGACAAATCTTGTCTTTCAAAACCATCAAACCAAAATGAACTTTAGTTTTCTTGCATAAAAAGTTTGGTTTGTTTGGGGAGGTGTTAATGTGTAATCCAGACCAAACTGGTGAACCTGGTTCTCGGTTCGGATGATTATGTAAATGTAAAGCGGATCGGAGACTGCTCCAAAAGCAGGAAGTGGATTATACTGGGTAAATACAACCAAAGCAAACTTGCATGTCTAACACTAATTTGAGAAATGGCTCCTGTTTAGTTTTTTGTTTTTGTTTTTGTTTATTTTTTTTTTTACTAAAGGCAAAAGAGAAATCCTAAAACTGCTAGGAACTTCCTTCGTGAAGAAGGAAGTTCAGTGCATTCTGAGATTTTCATGTCGTTTCCTTTGGTGGTTCTTGGTGCAGCGACCCCCACAGGCGAAGAGGGGAACAGATTTTTCAAAGGTTTTGGTTCGTTTGACGCAGTGCGGTGTGGAAATGTAGCAAATGGTGCATGTTTTGGTCTCTAATCAAAGCGAGTCTACTGGACTATCATGGGTGAAAACACCCTAAGAGTGCAATGCAACATTTCTGAAGCTCTTTGCTTGTTGTTGAATCTTATTATAGCATTTTTTGTCCCTTAAACCTTTCACAATAATTTGGAGATCTCATCAACAGTGCTCTGAACTAATTCAACTTTTCAGTAATGTGAACGGTTTATTAATATAAATACTATTTGAAGTGACTTATGAGTTCACATTTAACCTGGTTACCTGTTTAAGTGTTTGCTGCCTTCTGAATGAAAGAAAGGTGCAGTCTGTTCTCATTTTCCGTGCCCTGCTCCGTTTCAGAGGCTCAAAGAAAATACGAAGACAACTGCGACTCCCTGCATGAGGAGTCTGTGTCGGAGACAGCAGAAAACTCTGGGGAGGAGGCAGGCGAAGGGGCGCTGGAAGTGGAGGCGGGCGAGATGACCGATGGAGGGGAGGACGACTACGACGAGGAGGGCAGCCACCATCTGGTAAGTGGAAAAAGGTTGACAGGGCTGACGCACTTTGGGAGATCTCAACTCGGCGCAGCCTTCACCGACTGAGAGCTAATCTTCCAGAATTATTCATGAGCACATTTCTGACAGATCAGGGCTTCGCATGAGCAAATGACACTCTATTCCAGTCTGCCCTGGCTGAAACCATGGAAGAAAGGCTCTTCAGAGGCCTGCACTGCACACTTATACGATGCAGTAAAAGCAGGAGCCTTTACAAGTACATTGCCTACATTTCCAGTGAAGTGCTGGATGTAGAACAGCAGGATATTATTTCTTCAACAAGGTCACTGAAAGAAAACCAGAAAGAGATTTCTGTTCAGATTTGAAAAGATTACATTCTCTTGTTTCAGGAGTTATTGGGTTTAAACCAGTGTAAGAAAGAAAAGTCAAAAATCACATTTAAAACTGAAGTATGTAACTTTTATAAAAAAATATTTTTTTTTTATTGCATATTTCTCGAAACTAACACCAGGTAGTGACAATGTGGTAAAAGACAGATAATCTGTGAAAAGAAAGATTGAGTTCCTCTGTATCCTCCAGTGCTGACTAAAACCAACCAATCACAGCCCGGAGGCGGGTCTTAGTGCTGTCAATCACAATCTCCTTCCACGTCCCCGCCTATGTTCTCTGCTACAGTTTTCAGATCCTGTTGTGAATGCTAGGCTAGTTAGCATAGCCACCAATGATGGCAGATAAATGGTTTTCCTTAACCAGTAAGTTGATTTTCCTGAGCAGTAAGTACATGCGGTTGATTGACAGCATTAAGACCTGCCTCCTGGCTCTGATTGGTCATTTTCATGCATTTCTTCAGATGGCAATAGTATCTCAGGGAGGAGATGGGGCAGATTTAGCTTCTCACAGATTATCTGTCTCATAACAAACTATTTCGTCACGGTAACAGTTTTAACAAATATGTTAAAAAAAGTTACATACTGCAGCTTTAAGTCAGTAACATTTAAACAGAATGTCATGATAAATTTGTGCCACAAACTCCGAAGTCTTGACCAGGTTGGTGTTATTACATTGTATTTTACTGCTTTCCATTACAAATAAAGAAAAACGGTTTTGATTCCCACATTGTAGAAAACAGAAAATTAAATCAATCGATACCTTCAGTGAAGAAGCGGGTCTCATCAGTCTTCCATCTAATGGGATTGTTCTCTCAAAGCTGGTATCGATTGAATTCACTGAACCATTTGATCCCACTGAGCTCGCGCTCCCAACGCTCATTTGTCACAACATTGATTCTAAAGGCAAACTGCAACTAGAAGCCAATTTTTATCTGCATGTGGTTTTTCTAACCAAAGATAAACCTGCAGGTTCACTAGATTGGTTTGTATTTTCTTTTTTTTTTTATGTACTACATGTTTTCTGCGGATTTAAAAATGTGGAGGTCACTGTTGCTTTACAGGCAAAATTTAATTCTGGTCATTTTTTAATATGTTTTGCACAAATTGATGCCCTTGAGGCTTGAAATTATGTTTTTGAAATTATTAAGAGAGCTCTGAAGCCGGAGCTTTTAAAAAACCTTCAGTGTTTAACATTATTCCTGTAAATGATTTACAGTGGTTCTTTGCCTACTTGTGGCTTTTTCTTGTAGATCTGAAATGGAAAAACCTTTTAACAAAGACGGTTGAGACAGTTCTTCTGTGTCCTGAGCTCAAATGTTTGCTGCAGCAAGGAGAACAGTACATCAAATCCTCATATATTCTCATTCTGAACAATTCAAGCTTCTCAAAGTTTTTTAAAATCTACCTAAACCCATCCACAAAGTCACATAATCCCCAATACACATCAATATAAAACCACCATGGTTACAAATCAGTTCTGTCCGGTCTTATAACACAAACTAAACTCGTTTGTATAATTAAGACATGGCATTTATTTTCTGGTATCAGACGTTGAGGCAACATTTGAGAAGCATTTTCAGGATTTTAATGTTGTTGAGCAAATGCACACGGTTTCAGTTGTTAGACGTTAAGCCCTTTGATTTTCATATGTCTTATGGTACAGATTCACTCATCTATGCTGTATCGTTTACGAAAAGTTCATGTGAGATACATTGTGGAACCATTAAAAAATGTAAAATGGGAGTTCTGTGTTATCTTTTCCTCTGGATTGTGAAACTACTGTAACCAGTAGTGGTAATTTTAGGATATGCTGTTCATTTATATCAACATTTAGTAGCGTTCATTTTTCTAAGTTTAACACTATTGAAAAGTAAAAAGTAGCACTCTCTCTGACAGTGTCCAATCTGTGATTTTAACACTAATCTAGTGTACTTTTAAAACTCTTCTGATGTTAATATTAAGCACTGCAGAAACGTAGTTTTAGCACTACTGTGTGTAAGAATTTTGACTCTTTCAAAAGTGTTAATTTAACACTGCAGCAGTAGTTACCATATAAACTCTGCATGAGTGTTGATTTTAACTGCACTTTCAAATTTGCTGTGTACTTAATTAAATCATAATTCACCCAAAATATCTAATACGTTAAAAAGTTAGTGTCATATTATTGGCTGTTTCCACTTATTTTTGCACAATAACACATAAAATCTCCAGCACAAGGGCATATCTAAAATACTGTAGCATTGAGCGGAAATGCTTCAGCTCAATTTTCAAAGCAGCTAATCCAGCTTTCAGCAGATTACGCCATTTGTGTATCCATCGCTTGGACCATAGGCTGCTTTCACACAGCAGGCTAATGTGAACCAAATCCAGGTTTTTTGCCCGTATGCCACCTACTTCCGACTTTTTTACCACTTTCGATGTTTTCACCCAAAAAAAACCCAAAAATAAACAATCTCCTCTACCTTCACTTGTGGTTTTAATCCAGATACGTATCCAGTTGTTTTCAAAGCACCTTCTGTCTCCTTATCTGTCTTTTATGTCACTGATGTGTCATTTCGGTACCAGAAGAAGCAAGACGCATAAATCTGGATTTAAATAATTACTTAAAATTATGATTATGAACTTATGAAAGAAGTGTGTCACTAAAACGCATCACATCACGATTCCATCACTCCTGTTTCCACAGTCTCCTCAAAATGCCGTTACTATTAGTTGCACTTCTTTCGTCTTGCTAGGATCTTGTGGCCATACTGTCGGCTCTGAGTAAATTTAAAATGGATCCATTATTACTTCTCTTCTTATGCATGCTTTTCAGCAAAAAAATATTAACATTTGAGCGTTAACATCTGCTGTGTGAACATAGCTTTAGCGTTTTTGTCAGCCGAGTTTCTACCTATTTTTTTTTTTTGTGGGTAAATCTTTAGTTTATATCTGTGTAATCAGAGTACTAAAATAGATTTTTTTATTCTTTTACATTTACTGAGTATAAACCAGTAAACAAAACTGTGCATTTCTTCCTAAAAGCTTGCTCTACCTTCCTGTTTGAGATTATTTTTCAGCAACATATTAAAGCAATTTTGCTCCCTGAAGGTTTCTTGATTACAATTTATGATAAAGTATCACAAAGACTGCTTTGTAAGTGGCTGCTCCAGTTGAGCTTATATCAGCCGTGACCTTTAGCGAAACTGAAAGTACAACGAGTGAGCTCAGTCCCTCTCTCTGCATGTTCTGCCTTTCAGATAGAGAACCACGTGTCGGACATCGACAACTGAGATAAGGTAAGAGCTCTGGACTTAAAAGTCTGCATTATGACCGTTACAGCGTGCGGTTGTTCAACAAAACTCCTCGTTAAAAAGACTTACGTCCAGACCTGATTAAAACGTAGCCACTGAACTGTGTGTGGAGCATTTCTAAACATTCGTTCATCATCTCAGAAGTCATAAGCTCCATGACATTTAAAGAACCGACTTTGCTGAAGGGCAGTTAATATGGAGTTCAGCAGAGGGAGCATTAATGGCATTTCAATGGGGCAGAACAGCCGATAAACAACGTTCATATAATTGAATTGTGAGGTAGGGGGGTGTGAATGGTTGGCCTAAAGTAAAGAGCATCATGGCCTGCATGGTGTGGATAATGATCCAGCACCGACATCACAGCTGTGTTTCACAAATCAAAGATGTACTTTGAAACACTCAAACTTTTTCATTTTGTCACATTCAAAACACTTCAGTGGATTTTATTTAATGCAATTTATATATGCAACAGACCACATGTGTCAAACTTGAGGCCCGTGGGCCAAATACGGCCCGTCACAGCTTTTTATGTGGCCCTCTAAGTTCTAGACAAAGAGATTATTTTTCAGGCTAAACACTAAATGTGCTTAAATATTATTTTATCAATCAAATCAATGGAGTTTTTATCTGTTGCCAAATTATATCAATCAGTCCCTCCAGTTTCTTGCGAATTATTGTGGAAATTCACTCCAAATCAACAAATTTATAACACGGGGGTGGGGGGGATCTTGCTATGAGTTAAATAATCTGTCAATAGAACAATACATTTTTCATCAATATTAAGGAATTATTTACTTAAAACAAGCCTCTATTTCTTGCTAAAGAGCGAATTGTAGGTAAGTTTTGTCTTATTTGAAAAGTACTAAGATATTTGCACTAAACTAGACCAAAAATACTTGGTAAGATTTTGAGTTTTTGCAGTGTAGAAATATATTTGCATTCAAACAACCTGCTTCATACTACACAGAAAAAAGCTTCACCTTTTTATCAAACTGTAGCTTCATTGTCCTTAAAGAAAAAGGAATTTTTCAGTTTCTATTAACAGTTTATAAAAAATTCTTTAGCTGCCTTCAGTTTCTTCATCAATATTTGCTCCTCATGAGGAAAAAAAAGGTTCAATTTGCATCTGATTCACATCCTCACATGGATTTAGGACTGAAGCAGATATACGGGGATGTTCACCCTCTTTTATTCTCCAGGGCTGCCGTCAGCGTGGCTCTGTGCTTTGGATCGCTGTCATGTTGAAAGGCAGACACTCTTCTCATGTTCGCTTGCATAATGCAGGAGAGTTTTCCCCCATGTGTTGGCTGGTTGTTTTCTCCAATTCTCCTTTTCAAATAGAAGACTGTCATACTGTGCATATAATAGTTTGGCAATCCCTCATACAGATGTGCAAAAACCCTTAAAATTGTTAAATCTTTTAGTGCAGTGGGAGTATCTTTAAATTAAATCTTTAAAATGAATTTAAATTTAGCTTTTTTACCAATTGGGCAACATTTTTAAACTTAATTTTAAGTCTGGTAAACCATTTTGTGTTATTATTTATTGGTATCCTATTAAAAGAAACAGTGAGGATCCATTTTTAGTTTTCTACTCAGAGTTGTTCAGAAAAGGTTCCTATTAAAGAGATTTAGACCCACAGCATCACACATCCTCAACTATACATAACAATAAAAATGAGGTACTTTTCCGCATATTTATCAATATGTTCATCGTTCCAGTTAATTCTAAGTAGCGTTCACAAAACTCAAAATATTTGTTTGTAATAGAGAACAAAGTTACTTTTGAACATTCCTCCCAAAAAAAGAAAAAGGTTTTGCATCTAAATGAAGTCAATCAATTCATCCAGTTTTTCACAATTTTGCAACTGTGGAAATTTGCAGATTCAATTTTAGTGCAATTGGGTCTGCAAAAAATTGCATTAGTTCGATTTTTCACACTAATGTGTAACTGAGAGTTTATTGAGAATTTTTCCCAAAAATGGTGAGAAACATTTGGTTTCATTCCCACCTTCAGGCGGCACTATTATTTAATTTTACACTCATTCCTCAGTCTTCCTTGATGTCAAGTTGTAATCGATACGGCGAGTAACAAAAAGTCACATTTACTGTCTTACGTAAGCACAAATATTTCAAACTTCCTCGCAGATATTTCTAGTGGCTCCACAAAATCAGTGATTTAGATTTTTGTAAAAATCACAAAAATAATTGTGAAATCCTGTTGCATACTTGTCAAAGCTAGTTATTAATATTTTAACAACTTTTTAATGGGTTTTATCAATACATACTGGCACATCTGGCCCTTGAAGACATTGAAGATCTTGATATTATAATAAAAATGAGTGGACTCATTATTTAAAGAGTCAGCAATCATTCTGTGCGTAAACTTTTATGTTTCTAAATGCTTACAAGATAATTGTTCTAAACTCCTTTATTCCTGTTAAACTTTCTCTAAATTTAAGGCAAAATGTTTAAAAACAAAAGGTGGATTTTTTCTTCTGTCTTCGGTATAATTATATTCACCCCAGAGCTGCTTCTGGCAGCTGCTTGACCCACTTTTATCCAGCTCTAAAGAAATCACATAACACTTGTATTTTCCACGTCCTTTTCATTTTTTTTTTTTCAGAGTTCACTTCAGAAAGCCTCTTTGCATGACATGTATTTAGAAACTGAAAAATCCCTCTTGAGTTTGGGCAGAATGCATGGATGGTTTCACTTGCAGGCCAGGGAAACTGTTTCTGCATTTTTAAGTCTATTTATAACCGGGAAGCTTTAACATTTCTGCCTAATCCGCCTCGGATTTACGGCGTGTAAACAAACAGTGAGCATGTCGGTCTGTAGGAGAAATGGTCACCGTGTTTCTTCTTTTCCTCTGCAGGGCAAAGAAGCGAGCTCTCCTGGTTGTAGGTTTTAGATTTCATCATCACCTTCGAGAGGCAGAATAAAAGGAATTTGTGAAAGATGAGGATTCGGGGATTGTAAGTTGTGTTTTGGAGATGCCAAGTCGTGTTTGCAGCACAAACTGTTCAAGTAAATTTACCCAAGACCTGTTTTAACGTTTCTCTCCTGGAGTTTACTTCAAAAAGCAGCTTATATCACACGGCACGAAAGGAAACAGGAAGATTTATAAATATTTGTTGATGCTTTTATGAAATGTGCTTGCGCTGTAATCTTACTACTCCTTTCTTTAGGCGTTTTTATTTCTCAAACATAAAATGAATACGTGAAGGTAAGGACAATCTCCGGTCGCAGAGTGGTGTTCAGAAAATAAATGAGACGCCGCCGCCGTCTGCTTTTGGATTTGGACTCATGCATAAGCCAATAGCTGTGAGCAAAACGCCATCCAGCTTTATCCATTTATCACACAAGCGTCCCTGTGGGGCTGTTCCACCGTGCATCTCCGCTCCTGCCAAGTTTCAGAAGCAGCCAGGGCTTCCTGTGGCGGAGCGAGCCAACCCTGGCAGGGACCTCCTGATGGGGAAGCAGGGCCCCGCTCGGCCCCGTGCAATCCCAACATGCACTGCTGCTGTTCTCCCGCTCCATCTCCGTCATTCTGCACTGATTCACAGCATCTCATTCAGGCGAGAGAGAAGCAGGAGCTTTCAAAATGATCGAGGGTTTGTTTGTTTTTTTATTTTCATGTTACAATCGTAAGTTTCCACAACAGAGTGAAAGGGCCAAACTAAGAAAATCAAAAAAATACATGTTACAAGAATAAAAGTCATAATATTATGGACATAAACAAGATTAAAGTCGTAGTGGTACGAGAATAGTAATATTACAACTTTATTCACATATTATTTCAACTTTATTTTTGCAATACTGCGACTTTATTCTCATGCAGTTTTGTCTCAGAATTTTATTACCTTAATCTCATAATATTATTTCAACTTTATTCTCTTATTATCCACATTATTTTGACTTCATTTTTTATGACTTTATTTTAATATTACAACTTTATTTCTTATAATATTGTGACTTCATCTCATGCAAGTTTATTCTCATAATATGACTTTATTCCCATTACAACTTTATTCACATTATTTCAACTTCATTTTTTACGACTTTATTCTCATATTTATTTATATTTTTCTTAGTATGGTCCCAATACTCCATTGTAAGTTTCAGTGTGTTTTATTGAGATTTAACTTGACAGACCAGCACAATAAAACTTGGTTCTAAAACATTTAAATGTCTTCAGCCCATTTTAATATAATGAACCCTAAATAAGATGAATTATAACCAATTGTATGGTCATTACCGACTTTTGATTCAGGTGTGTTAGTGCAGATACGACTAAAAACACGCCATTTTATTTCAGAGTCATGCAGCTCTAAATAAATTTAGCTGAGCTGGACCAAATGCAAATTTGGCTTCAGAGGTTTTAAAGGTTGATTATGATTTGCAACTAATAAGCTGATCTCTCTTAGACTGTAGAACTTGCTTCAAAATCCTCGTAGAACTTTCTTTTATCCCCGTCACTTCTGCCACATTTTTTCCTTTTGCTAACTTTCCTAGCTTCTGTAGAAACTACATTTTGCGGCCTACCTGTCTTACTTTGGATGTCCAACTTCAGGTTTTAAGTGCTGATGTTTTGTCAAATGTCAAAGTTCTGCAGAGGTTCTGCTAATAAAGCATCATCTGATTCAGGTGCGTTGAACCAGAGAAAGAGCTACATCATGCAGGATACCGGACCTTGAATTTGGACACCACCGCCGTAAACAAATTAAATACATTTCATATTTGGGGAGATTTTTCATTAGCTATAAGACAAAATGATCAAAACTAACAGAAATACAGGTTAAATTATGTTGCATTCTCAAGTAAAATACAAATTTCTCTTCTTAAAATCAGATTAAAATAGATTTTTTTTTTTTACCACTTTGTAGCCATTACTTTATTAAAATAAATTAACAGAAGCAGATGTTTAAACTTTAAAGCAGAATGTGAAGAAAAGCTCACTTCTCTCACTGTCATAAACAAACCCTTCAGGCCTCGCAGTGCTGCCAAAACACTGCTTAAAAAATAACAATCTGCCTTCAGCTCATTCAGTGTCTGTTTAATAATGATAAAGTGTAATATTTAGCACTATTTTTGTATCGGGACACATTTATTGAGAGAGATCTGGTTCATGTTTTCTTTATTTTTGTTTTATTATTAAGCAGTATGGTGATGCATCACTAATCACACTCACAAAGAAAAAGAGAAATTTTAAAAAAGGAAGCACTCCTTTCTTTCATCTGTCATCGTTTATCTGGGTCACTTTGGAGCGTTTCTGGCTCAACGCGTTCACATTCGCTGTAATTAATCCCTTTCATGTTTATTTCAGCCGACGACGACTTGTAGCAAAGTGACGCTGTGCTGACGGTTTGTTGAAAACTGGCTCGCTCCAGTATTGTGGGACTTGTAGAGACGTGTAAGTGACAACTGTTGTATAGAAATGTACATTTTTTTGTAAAGATATTTTTATCAAACGGCATGTTTACTGTAACTTTGTATTTTCAGTTTTCATTATTACTCTAACTGTTGTGAGGCTGCTGGAGTCGTTGTCCTTGTAGATAACTTTGTGTTCTTATTGGTGAATAAAACTATCGTGTCCTGTATTTAAATCTATCCGGTTTCATTGATTTCCTTTTTCATTTTAAACAATTAGTTTTGAAATTATAAAAATAAATCCCTGAAATTATGCAACAAAAAAAACTGTCACACTGTTAAAAGAATTAATAAAATGAGTTTAAGTTTCTGGCTGAAAATGATGAAGTTACGTCTTTAAAATATGCTACATGAAAAACCAAATCCATTTGCTTCCTAATGTTTCTCTAATGTAATTTTAATGGCTGAATATAAATGTTGATTTTTGAAGATTTTAAGACTTCTGCAGGATGTTTTGTTTACTGTGTTGCCATAACCATACCAAGAAAAATCACCAATTTCAAGGGGACTTTACTGAAATTGCTGCTTAAATAATTAAGTATTTTTATGCTTAAAGCTCCCCTTTAAAGAGTTTAGTTTTCTAACATGAAATAAAAAAAAAAGTGAGATGAACAGATTACAGAAGTTCGTCTCATAAATGTGTTTTCAGATAGACGGTAAAGGACTTTATAGTTTTTTCTGCGTTCTGATTGCCTTGTCACTTACACTCTGCAAAGGTGAACTGTCGGCAACAGATGGCTGATTTAAAGCACTCCAATTATCCTGAGTAAAAGGTAATGGTTAAAGGTTAACAAGGGCCAACTTCAGTGCCACAAGTAATTAGCCAGCAGAATAAAATCCACAGCGCCGGCGCTTAGCATGACTGGGCACAGCTGTTTAACCTACACGCGAAACTTTTTCACTTCTTATTAAAGTGCTGCAGTTTATTCATCTGTATAGTTAAGACTGGAAACTCTGAGGTAAAAGAAGTGAGACACTCTGTTAGCGACTATTTAGTGAAAATGAACCAGAGGATTTGCACCATTTATAGGTTTGTTCAGCTGTCCAAGGAAATCAATCTATCTCCTTCATACTGAACCAAAATTGATGATGATGATGATGATGATGATGATGATTTTTAATGTTTAAAGTTTTAATGACTTATCGCTTGAATACGAGTGAAATAATCTCAGCGGAACTAGTTCTGTTTTTATCTATTAATGACACTTTTCCTTAAAACGAACTCCTTCATCTTGCTGAAATTGGTTGTACGTTATTTTTGTATTATTTCAAGTGTATTAAGGTATTTGCAGTAGAAACTAGACCAAAAATAGAGTTTGTGTTTTTGCAGTGAACATGTAACGTTGATTTAAGACACTCTTACATGTGTGACTTGAAAAATAAACGTTTCCACTGTTGAAACACAAAGTCCTAACTGGGGGTTAGTCGGAGTTGCTCCCAGTTTCCCAGCAGAAAATCTGACTTCAGAGAGTGTTGCAGTTGATTTTTTTTTACTGGGAAGTCTGAATTTCCCAGTTCCCAGTACAACTGGAACGGAGCATAAATGGAAAATCATGACAGCATGACTTATAAACATGAATTATGGTTGGATTTCTGTGGTGTACCATTACAGAAGTAATTGTTGCCATCCCTGATGATATCATCTTGGACATGCATAAAGAAAATGACTCTATGGTAACATCTACATGTTTATAGGAGTTTATTAACTCACTTCACTAAATCTAATTTCCATTTGGGAACCACGTTATGCGATCGGTTCACTCTCAAGCTGTGAGACTGCAAAAGCATTTGCATTTTCAAATTGCAGGGAAAACTGTGATGGAAAGTAAACATAATTTAGAGCAACACTCACCAAGATGTTTGATAAAGATTTATGCGGTAGATCATCGTTTGTAAATATGTTTTTTTCTGTTCAAGCTAAGCAAGTGTATGTCGGGAAACAACCTGCAACCTTTTCCATGCTGGCATTCAAAGTTGGAGAGCATTTGCTGTATTGTAAACATTTGTTTCTCCAGCTCACCGCACAAAACGTAATTAACATTTATATTATATTAGCTTAGGGGGGGTTGCATGATGCGCATACTTTCAAGGTTTCATTTAATAAATTCATTTACTCGCATTTCGAGGTGAGATTCTTTTTTTTCATCTGTGCAGAAGCTTTAATGAAATTGATAACAGTGACGGATCACATGTTGCAAAGTCACCAGGTTCAACCGGAGGAGCAACACACTAACCTAACCCACCATGAACTCTCTCTCAGAAACCCATTTTGTCATTTCAGACATTTTTTAATGACTCAAAAGCTTAATAATAGTTTCAATTTTTCTTCCCCTGAATATAATCAGACATGAAAGCATCTAAATGCCACACTACATCTCCCCAAATTGTTTTATTGCCAGATGATATCGCATTGATTCAGTCGCAAAGGCGATCAATCAGTTCCCCTGGCCTGGGATGGAAAAGTCATCCGGGTTTTACAGATGGAATCAATCATGATGTGGTTCGAAATTGAAAGCGCGACACAGTGATGAATGTCAAAGGTAGAGTGGAGATCAGGCTGAATTGTAATGGTTAATTCTGCTAAATGCAAGTTGTGAGAAGACCGTCGTTTGATGGATGACGTTGGGATTTGGAGGTTTTTTCAGGCAGCAGGACTCAAGAAGGTAAAACTTGTTGATCTTAACAACAGAAACTGACCACCATGCAAAGTTTAGTGGCTTCCTATCATTGTTTTTAACAGGTTTTTGATTTAATAAATAAAATACGACAGATTATGTCAAATGAAAAAGAAAAAATCTAAGCAAAGGTAATAATTGTTTCACGGCAATATATCATTTTTGTAGCTTTAAATGACTATTTACTTTCAGAGGCACTTACAAAGTCGGCCTTCCATCACCTGATGAACATTTACAGGATTAAAAGATTAATGCCCTTACAAGATCTATAGAAACTCATCCAAGCACTTATCTTTAGTTGATTACTGCAACAGTGTTTTCACAGGTCTGACCAAAACATCTATCCTCCAGCTGCAGCTGGTCCAGAACGCTGCTGCTGCTGGCGTTCTGACTAAAACCAGGAAGTCAGAGCACATCACCCAGTTCTAAAGTCCTTCACTGGCTCCCTGCAGCACAGAGAACAGACTTTAAAATACTGTTGTTAGCTTATAAATCACTGAACGGCTTAGCAACACGATACATTAAAGATCTGCTGTTGCCTTCTGGTTCTGGTTCTGCTCTGCATCCCCAGAACCAGAACCAAACATGGAAAAGCAGCATTCAGCTTCTATGCACCACAAATCTGGAACAAACTTTCAGAAAACTGCTGGCTTTCAGTGGCTGCTGCCTCAGCCTTACTTGAGTTATAGTGCAGGATTGATGCGGCAAATCCAAGCCGTATCAATCCTGCACTATAACTCAGGATTATAGTCCTGAGTTAACCAGCACTCAGCACTACAATTAAAGAATTAAACAGACTTTTGAAACCGTTTAATTCAAAAGTCACCTTTAACGTCAAACATTAGTGCAAATATGTCACAAATTTGTTAGTAATATTTTTAAATTAGCAGCAAAATCTCTGATTGAAAAAGACACAAAAACTTTCCCAGATGGACTTATCAGTGTGAAAATATTTAATTTTACAAAGCACTTATTGAATGCTGAAACAAAAAGCTGTTTATTGATATTTCAACAGTTTAATGGATTTTATCAATACATTCTGGCACAACAACCTTTAAAAACATTTAGATTTTTTTATATGGCCCACAATGACAATTAGTTTGATGCTCCTGCTTTAAACCAAGACTAAAAACCAGCCAGTTTAGATTTGCTTTTAATTCATAATAACTGTAATATTGACCAACATATTTGATGTGTATTGATGATTTTAATGATTTGAACTGCCTTGTTGCTGAAATGCTCCATAAAAATAAACTTGATTGATTTCTGTGGCACGTTTAAAACCCAAAATGCTTTACAGAAAAATTAGCTAAGTTAATGAATAAATCTAGACACACTAATGAAATGTCAGCCATCTTAGTGAAACACATCTCTCCGTAGCTAATAAGGGAGTGATCTTTAATATACAGCTATGAGAGCTGAGTTATCCCCTCAGTGTTGCACTAATTGCTCTGGATC
>CAEFZY010062840.1:0-19387 GCA_903066815.1 Brachyrhaphis roseni | reverse complement strand
TTTTTTATATCTAACAACCTACCAGGATATCTTCACAATACATATATAAATCTACATAACAGCGTAAGATTTGATCATTTTACATTTTAAAGCTTTTTTAAAGCTCACCAAGAAAGGTGAGCTTTAAAAATTGGAATATTGGAGCTTTAAATATGGAAAATTCGGAAGAGGGAAACCTTGAATAGAAAGAGCGGCAGACAAGAAAGTGCATTATGACTAAACTAATGACTAAAAAATACAAATTATATCAATATTTCCAAAACTTTGTGTTCATTTCTGATTACAGCTGCAGTGTGTAACTCTTTTTAAATTAGTCTTTTTTCATATTTGTTAAAACTATTACTATGTTGTGACAGTATGGTGTGAGGCAGATAATCTATGAAGAAAATAAAGCTCCTCTGTCTTCTCCCAATGCTCCCAGTGATAACTAGAAACAACCAATCAGAGCCTGCCAGTCACCCGTGTGAATGCTAATCACCTGTGCTCCTGTCTCTGATTGGTTGTTTTTGACCGGGAGCGATGCATTTCTTCAAAAGGCAATAGCAGCACAGGGAAGAGGGGGAGGAGCTCAATCTTTTCGACATTTTGCAACATGATGACGGTTTTAACACCTGTGAAAAACACACGTTTTTTAAAAAATAAAATGTACATATTGTATCTTCAAGAAGACATGAGTCGACAGATTCCTCTCCAGACTTTTATTAGGAACATCAGAGCTGAGGTTTTAGGTTCAAGATCTCTGTCCCAGGCTGAAAACGGCAACGATCTAACACTCAAATCTAAGTTATATATCTTAGAATGGTGTCAAACAAGACCAAAATAGTGTGTTCGTTTCATAGCTATTTCCTGCTCTATCAACGATGCATAGCATGGTGTGAATTGTTCTAAATAGAAACTCCACTGATGCACCTATATCCAAACCACTGAGTAACAGCTAGTTTAGAAAACTATTTACACCCTTCTAATATTGAGTTACACTTGTTCTACCTTAACAGCTCCTCCTTTCACACTTTTTGAATTTGTGAACAAATTGCACCATCAGATCAAGAGTACGGTAAATGTAAAAAAAACCCACCATGTGTACAATATTAGAAATGTTGATCAGGTTTTGAATGTTTTTTTTTTTTTTTTACAAAAAAGCAAAAATGTGAATATTGACATATCATTATAACAGTTGAGTATCAGACCAAGAGACAAAGTCAGATTGGAAGACTTTACAACACAAGTTTGAGTTGAGTTAGGGTTAGGATTAGGGTAACAGTAAATAAAGTCTTTTATTTTTCCAACTTAAGTGTGACTAGAGTCAGAGTCTCAAATCAGAGTTTATATGTCTGTCTTGAGGCCTAGGTGTGTGCAAGGTCATTTGTCTTTTATGTTGCAGTAATGAACTAGATATGTGGATACTGCGCAGACTGACCACTTCAGGAATACCAATAGAGGGGGACAGCTTCATGAGGTGTAAAGTTGTTTTCACCATCATGTCCTGCCCAGTTGATTCAGTAAAGAGGTAGACCAAACTGTTTGTTGTCATAGAAAGTTACACAATGAAGATTATTCTGGAGTATTCTTGATCTCGAGGGAAACCAGAGCTGTGATTTGCACCACTGGAGTCTGCCTGGTTGTACCAATGGTGCTCTGTGTGGTTATGTGGTGCTTTCATATTAAAACCATCATTGCTGCAGTCACTTTATCTGCCCTTTTACACAGCAAAAGACTCTGGAAGACATCCACTTCTCTGCTAACTAAATAAAATAATTTTCTGGTTGTGTAAATTACTTTCTCCAGTCAAGCCGAACCAATCTTAGACTTTCAATGGATGACATGTTGTGAGAAAACAAGACAGAGTAATTGCTTGATTTTCAAAAATCAAATAACCATCTCCAGTCTGCCAGGGGGCAAGTTCTTTCACTTAAGGCAGAAAACCGAACATATTTGATTAAAATGTTTGCTTTTCATCAAGAATTTGTTGTGGTGCTCACACAGGCTATCTCAAAAGAATCAAACTGTGTTTTTGTTGATATACCGCTGTTGAGAAAATATTAGTGTATTTTAACAGCATCAGCTTTAACCTCAAAGGAAACATACAGTATATACAGAATTCTGGAACACCTTCATATTTATTGATAATAAAGGCAGCAGATTTATACATTTTTATTTGCCCACTTTTATAGCAAAAGAGAAATGGTATTGTGAACTTGATAAATGCACAGGTTTGTGAAAAACTATTTGGATGCTTATGGATTTGCTTTGTTTCTGTTGTGTTGTCAGAGTGCAAGCTTTCGGATAATCAACACAATTTAATTTCAAACAAATGCAATAGGCTTTTTTTTTTTAACCAAAATTACTCCAAAAAGAAGGCCTAAACATAGATTATTTAATTTCAACAATGCAAATATGTTTTCATGCACAGTAAGTTCTTGCATTTAAATTTGCATGATGTGTCCTTCCACTTGCTCAGTTTTCTTAGTTTGCAGAGAAGTGCACCATTTCATGGGGACGTTTTCCAAAGGTGTAAAGAAATCTAACACCTAATGAATGCAGTGGGACCGTGGGTGTGGAACAATCATAAATCATTAGAGCTCAGTTCTATAGTTAGACATCTGATGAGTTTAATTTGAGAAATCTAAAACAGGGTGGAGGAAAGGGGGACAAGGTAGTGAAATTGGGAAATCAGGCAGCACTGATATAAAACAAGAAATAGATGATAGAAAAAAAATGTGCAAGATGTCACAGTTAGGTAAAAAAAATAAAAAGAGAAAAGAGAGACAATCCCCAATGTACTGAATTACAAAAACATTAAAGTGAAAATAAAATGAAAAGTGGGTGAGAGCAGATGTGAGAAGAAAGTGTAGGCAAAGAGGTGCAGAAAAAGACAAAAGAATCTAATTAATCTACTTGAAGGGTTTGGTGTAATTTACCACTGAACTCTCAAATAAAGGCTGCCAAATGGAAGACAGGTAGCTCAAATGCTTTAAGTTTGCAGGGAACCTGAATGTGAAGTGTATTTGTTTTGCATATAACTGCAGCACCTTTAACAAATATTGGACACCATGTAAAGACGTGTAAAAAAACATGCAGTAGTTTAATCTCACATTGACAATTTCAGAAATTGCGTATTTTTAAGTATTCTGTGTACAGGTTTCCTCTGAAGAAGTGGGTTTATTTATTGTTCTTTTGTTGTTTTCTGTGTTTGATGTGGACTATTTACCAAAATTAAGTAATTGATTGATTGAAGAAGGAATACATTGTGTGTGGGAAACCATTTTTGTTTGATTTGGTCTTTTGTTTTGGATCGCTAACCTTCTGTCACACCAATATTCAGTTTTCTGATAAAGGTCATAGTTTTTTGTTTGTTTGTTTTATTTTCAAATCTTCTGATACTTGAATTATTTCCAGGTGCCATGCAAATAGTCATTAGAAAGGGAAACAATCCCACAGCATCACAGATCCCCAACCATGCCTAACATCCTTTGATTCACACAAGAGCTCCACATTCACTTGCAAAAAGCTGTATCTTAGCTAAAAAACTCTCCAAAAACATTTAGTATAGTCCACATGATTACACTTGAAATGTAAGAACAGGAAAGGTCTTTTTTTTTTCCTTCCCAGACAACCAGTTGTACTCACAACTGTCTCAAAATGCAAACAGCTCAATACCCAGGCAGCAGAGACTGTATATGAAAGTAATGCGTCTTGGATGACACCATCAGTGTTTTGAAAACACTGTTAATCAACTTCTGCTTTTTTTGCTTTTCTTTTAATCTGTCTGCCTGCAGGGTCACAAAGAGACGCTGAAGTCAGGGACATAATCCTTGCCCGTTATAATCGATGTCAAACTGCAGAAGGATATTCTCATTGTTTTCTTCCTTCCAAACTCCTAAAACAGCCAAATTTGTGATGTGAAACAACCAATCATTTTCATAGATTCTCTCGCTTAGGCTGTGGATCTCGGCAGCTACTCCAAAATTCCTTTTGGGCTCTTGGCTACGTACCTGATCTTAATTAAAATACTCATGCAACACTTTTCAGGTGTTTATCCTTCTCTTTTGCAAGACTGCTACTTAAACTGATAAATCAGTTAAAGAAGGTGTCAGTGCGTAGACAGGAATAGAACAACATGCAAAGAAAACCCTTTCCTGACAAAACTATAAAAAAAAAAATAAAAAAAAAAATGCATATGCATTTGTGTCTTAACATTTTGTGGACAGGGCAAAACACCAAGTTGACCTTTTTGTGTTGTTGACACCAGAACGTGCATGCAACAAAACATTCTGCTTTGTTAAAGCATGCTTACTCAAAACAACAAGTCATTGATTTTTGGAAGCTCTTAGCAGGCACAGAGGTCAAGGTGTTCTGTTTAAAGTCACCTTTAATCAGAACATCTTGACCTATCAACAATAACCTATTGAACCCCTGAAGTTTGCTGCACAATATCCCACATTTCTAACTATTTCTTGAAACTGTCCTGTCATAGTGGAAAAACACCCAGGCCAAGAAAGAAGAACTTGTTTTACTAAACGTTTTATGTACTAATTATGACCTGTGAACATCAGAAGTGGATCGCAGCTGAAAAAAATTAAAAAGATCTCAGTTATAAGAGCCTGAAATGAGTCTCTTCAAAAGAGACAGGGCTTCTTGGCATCAAAAAAAGTCCCATGTTTTGGATGATGTCAGTACACCCTTTGCACCTCGATTTGGAAGTTTTCCATGTATGTCCCACAATGAGGAGAAGCTAGAAGAGACCCAGTATTTCACACTGATAGATTGTAATCAACCTGTCAGCAAGAAATACAGACACTAAGAAACAGGAGGACAAAAAGAAGCAAAAGATAAATGATTAAAAACAGAAATCTTCAAACATGCTGATCAAAAATAAACAAAATAAATTATTTTTACCAGGCAAAGGCAAAAAGGTTGTCTGTTTGTGAATATGACAGTGCTGCAGTTCACAATGCTTGTCAGACAAGAACTTCTTCCAGGAGAGTAATGTCCCTCCTTTGAAGCTACTTTAGCTTTAAATTACCTCCTCTCTGGTTTGTGTTTGTCTGTCTCACTTCTTTTTGCATTTTAAAGGTCAACTGAGAACCTGGCAGAGGCTAATCTCTCTTAATCAGGAGATTACTTCCCTTCTGGCCTGGGAATGCAGTGGGACACCCCAGAATGAGCTGGAGAATGACTCTGGGTTAAAGTCATTTCTAGACCTGGTTCCCTCCGATAACCCAGTGTGTATGCCTGCTTCAGTTCTCCATAGGTTTTTTTCAACTCTTGCACTAAGCCAAAAATAATTCTGAAATATGTTCAGTTCCTTCTAATAGCTTTCTGAACTAAAACCTTTAAGGCAGAGAGACACCTGACTAGTTTAGCTCCATCATACTTCTCTGCATCACTGTTTCTGAATCTTAGTAATTACTATAGTGGGCGAAATGTCTGTAAAGCAGATGCCCACCAATATTTTATTTACAAACCCACACACTTTTATATCTATAATCTTCAGTGCAGAGGAAATGTGTTTGGCGCTGAGGTGGCGCGCTCTCTTTCCTCTTCCATCATTCATGTCAACAGAAATTTAGAACTCACCCACAACACTGAAACAAAACACCAGCAATGGTTTCTACTCAGCCCCATACCTAACATCCTTGCAGCCTTTATCAGTGACAGGCCTGCTCCGGCTAAAACTGTAACGCTGAAGCAAGAAAAAAAAAAAAAAAAAGAATGTCAAGGCTGCCTTGGCATTTTCTGCACTTCACGTTCTCCCCGCCAAACCTATTCTCCACTCTGCCATTTCCATCCCTGCAGTCAACTCACAGCCCCAGCCTGCTACCATCTTGTCTGCTGGCCAAGAAAGTAGATTACACAGGAAAAATGTCATAAACTCTATGGCGAGGAAGCACAGGCTGTCAATTATACATGTGCCACTCTGCTGCTATCGCCAATTCTCCTTCTCCACCCACTCCAAGTAACTCGGCTGAGGCTGTCCTATTCTCCTCCTCTCCATTCTGTCTCTGTCAAACTCTGACATCTGTCTTTTATCGTGCTGCCACAAGAAAACCACACTTACACTCACACACATGCGCACCCCTGCACACCCCCACACACACGGTAGGATGTATGTAAAACCAGAAAGGTAAAATCTTTAAAATTGAAAACACACTTTACAACATCGGGGTGATCCAGTGTCGCTCAGACGGTTTTAGAGAGTTAAGATCATAAAGTGTCTTAATCCAGTGCAAAGACGGCATTATATCACTGACCAGTTAATAATAACAATAACAATAATAATGATAATAATAGTGATAAATTAGCTTTTTAAGCTTATTCTTTTGTACAGAAGGCAGGATGAGAGCGATTTCTTTTGGAACAAATTTTCATCCGTTCCCAAAGAACAAACTAACCCGGGTGGGGATGTTTGCTCTGAACAGGCAAAGTTCCCCAAAAACTGATGAAATGATTACACTATCATTTCGAGCCATGCTGAAATCGACACACATACACGCATTTATACAGCGTCCTACATAGATCTGGTTTGGAAAGACGGCTTCCTTGAAATCGGCCAGAACGTTCTGAACGTTCTAGGATCTATCATGAGGGAGATGATAAAGTGTTGTAAAATACTGAAGCTTCCATGTCTACATGCGGATGCCTCTAAAAATAAACCACTTCAAAAGAGAAAACAGGAAAAGATAAAAATTAATGCAGATATCAGGCCTTTGCTTATGACTAAAGAAAGATTCAGAAGGAGTTTTTTGCCAAATCTCTTCGGGTTTCAGGTCTAGAATTTGGCCTCTGTGCTGCTTCGGGTTGGATTATCTGTGTAGCATTGTTCCGCTTGTCCAATTAACAAAAGAAGGTCGTTCCTGTAGTGTAAAATTCTTTGCTGTGAGTCAAACAAGACGATAACAAGATGTGTTCAGCAAACACTCCCCTCATTAAAAGAGTGAAAGTGGTGGAAATCCTTTTTTTTCTACATTAAATTTTTAGGCATGCATAAACATCTGCTCCCACAAAATCTGGCCAGGACATCGGAATCACTCCACTTAAGAGCCAACCCAGAGCAGCCCCTGCAAGCTGCTAAGTTTAGAACCATGGCTCATTTTGTTTGTCAAAAATCAGATTGGGAAGAGTGATTTGAACAGTCTTAGCTTCTATCTATCTAACATGAAGGCTTCAGTAAAACCTTCTTGGTGCATTACAACAGAACCAGCTGCTGTGCCACCATAGAATCAAAACATATGAGTTTTACTTTATAGACAGGTCTTTATAATAATTCCTGTCTATTGATTTAAAGACCAAATATTGGGTTTTAAAATAAGTTCTTTATACTTAAAATAAGCATAAAGGTGAAAAAATAATTAGCACACTAGTTATATTACCATGCCTCAATATTCATGGATTCACCCATTTGCAGATTTTTCTGTGAATCAAAACTCCAAATTACTCTTGGAAAACATGCCTTTTCACAGATTTGATGTCTAACTTATTTGCATTGCTAACATCTAGCATTTTAGGAAGATAAAATATAAATGTTGCAAGTTGATGTAGATGTCTCCCTTAACTTTCACTGTCAACCTTAAATTAGGGTTAAACGTTGCAATTAATTGGCTACAGTAAGGTAAGGATAGTTGAATGTTTCCTGCTGCTTATATCCCCTCTTTAATGATTCCAGCCACATATGCAACACATGCTAAATTATGCTGAAAATATGAAAGACATCGTATCACATTAGTGTAAATGTAATGTTGAGTGTGTGATAGATTGTTTTTTTTTTTTATTTAGTTTCTATTTTACATGAATATGAATGCGACTGCTCTGATACTTTTGTTAGTTAAGTCTCAGTCAGAAAAGAAAAAAAATACCATCTTTGTTATACATACCTCTGATGGTGATTTTAGACTTTTTTTTAAAACTCATCAAACACACAGATATTCTGCTCCTAATTAGCAGCAACTTTCTGCTCACCAGCCATCTGTGTGCTTCTGTTGGCTCATCTTGGACCTAAATGCAGCAACATATTCACTTGTAGGAAGAACAAATAGTCTCTTTTTATCAGTGTTAATAATCTCTGTTGTGACAAGATGTGCTAATACTTTGGGAGTAACTGTGTTACTTCTCGCAAAAAGTTGAACTACCTTATTTGGATGTGTTGATGAAGTCAGTTGTCTTTATAAATAATTTACAGGGAAAGAATAAATGAAGCTCTCAACTCCCATGAGTCACAAAACAAATGAGATAATTACAGAGGGTGTATTATGTCTTTTCCAGGCGCAAAGTGCCTTTTCATTGCACAATCAACTAACTATACCTTCAACTGTTATAAAAATGTCTTACATCTAAAAGATAATTTAAAAAATGTATTATGTATCACAGCTGTGTTTGACAAAAGGTGTTTGCAGATTGCTGCTGGTAGTCTGGTGGCTCTGTTTGGGGGAGACTTTTTGTCAAAGCAAAACACTTTTTTGATGAGGGAATGATATTATAACACAATTTAAAAAATATATTTTGCTTAATACCTCACGTTTAACAGCTCCATGGTTAAAAGAAATTCTACATGGTTCGCAGTTTCAAACATCATGTACACTTTTGTCACATGCCTTTTCTCTTCCTGCCACATGCCAAAGAGTCTTTGACCAGTAAGGACTTCTTTTTTTGCTCTGGGACTTTTTCTACCGAAGCCTCTCTGCAGAGCTCTTATTGTATCTTCATAATGGAGTGAAATGTTTCTGAGACTTGTTCTTATTGCAGAAAAGGTGACTGTGTTAGTGGGGAGAAAGGACAGAGATGTCTGTAATGGTAAAGACCAGGACAAGCTGAAAAGGGAAAGAAAAGGTTGAAGAGAAGGAAATTGGAGGTGAGCAGCTCTGCACATAACTCATCAGAGTGTTTATTGTTTCTTTTTATGATGTACTGTGAGTTCAGGATTCCCGCTGTCACTGAGTGGTGCCTGGTGCTATGTTGAGCTCTATCAGTCTTCATTTTGTATCTTAGGGTTTGTGGTGTGTGAGGAGATTCATGACGGGTGAGGCATTGACTCCTCTGGAGTTGATTGTTCAGATATATAAAACCAAAAACAGAAGCTTTTATTTCAATTTCCTATGAAGTTCATGTATCAAGAGAATGAAGAAAGCCAATAGAAACAAGTCTTCATTGCATTCATAATTCATTAGACGTCGGGATATGTTGGACTCATTCTCTACCTGCCGATGGCAGGGCTTGCTGCTTGAGGATTTGTTGCTAGGCACTTTCTTGAAAAGAGCTAGAACCTTTTGTATACTCACTAACAACAAAGCTGCTAAATAAGCCACACCAAACAGTTGACTCAAAATTTTAGCATGACTCATGACCACATGTTTTAGGTGGAATTAGGTTTCCCATATTTTATATAATCCAATGCAAGAACACAACAAACACCACTTGACAGGAACACTCAAAAATTTGATGTAAAAATGATGATCGGTCAAGTATGAACTAAATTACCCAGAAACAATAATGCTGGGCCAACTGGATTGGGTCTGTGTTTGTTTGCCTAGATATACTGGATCTAGATTCACTCTGGATGATCTACTGGACCTTACGTCTCCAGGAGAAGCACACACACACAAAGACACGCACTTTTAAAATATTGGACTTCTTCCAATGACACAAAGGCTCAATGCTATAAGCATTGATTGTGCTGTTCACCTCATATCATTAATAGATTTACGACAGCTCCATGTCGTTGTTTCCAAATGATCTCCCTGGTAATGACACTAAAGGGTCAGTTCAATACCAAGCAACAGAGACAAATTTTCACCGCGCTATCTGCTGCTGGTTCCTGTTGGCATTGTCTGTCACCATGCTCCAGCTATGCCTCCATAATACCCTGCACACTGTCTGGAATGGATCCAGTTCCTAAAATAGTGACTAGGAAAATAGGTGCAGTGCACTGTCAGAGAAAAGAAAAAGGGGAATATGAAAGAGAGTAAAAATGACTGTGCTTAGGTGTTCAAAAAGGTCTCCTATTAGGGCAGTGGAGGGAGAAATATTGGTCAGAGCAGCCCCGTACCATTTGTCCTCGTCAGGATCTTAAATAGAATTGGGATCAATTATTCATGGGGTCCATAACTTGCAATAAATGTTAGCTGAGACACTGCAGTCTGTACCAGGGAGAGACAGAGGACTGGGATTTAGAGGCACTTATAGAGGGCCAAGTTTAAAAGTCCGAACAAAACAGCTGAATTACTAATTCTAGATCAATCTTGCCTGTGGCATTTAAAAGCCCTTTTGGTTTTTTGATGTTCCACTTTAACCACGTGATTATCTGGGAAAACACAATGCAACCTTCAACCCAGCAGAGCAATGGCAATCTAAACTCAGCACAGTGCTGCTGAAGGACAAAAGGACTAAGCTACTGTATGTCCTAGGAAGTTATTATTTCTCTTTAGAGTCCGCAGGAATGCTCTGTTGTTCATATTTTCAAAATTGCATATTTTTAAAGATATTTCTACTTACATAGGGTATTCTTTTCTCATGTGTTTTACATCATTACATCAAGTCTTTTAGAGATAGAATTTATGCTTAAAGATCAGTGGTGGCAGGACATTTGCAGGATATCCAAACTTAGAACTTGCATTCAAATTAAGGATGTGTTTCAAACTGAAATGTTTGTTTAGTTAAACGTAAAAAAAACCTGACACATTCCATCTGTCACAGGCAAACGTTAACGATTGGGCAACATTTAAAAACTCAACATAGTCCACACCTAAAGGAAGCAAATGTTTCTCAACAGCCAAGAGGCCAGTTCTTCTGTATGAAGCAAAGTATGACTTCGATAAAGTCCCATCTAACTCCTGCTGACGAGGTTTTAGCAGGTTGGTAAAGTGCTAAGCCAATGCTAAGATATTTTTTCTCTGTTTTAATATGACTCAGTGATGATTCAGCTGATAACATTTTTGATTGTGCTGCTCCAGTTGAACATCTGCAGACAAAGCTTAGAAAAATTTTGCCTTTTTGCTTCTTATGTTTTGCTTTCACATGACAGAAAAATACGAAGCTACAGTAGCCAGCACAGTTTGGCTGTACAGCATTTTAAAGAGTGAAAAACAAACATTTTCAGAGAACAAATACATGCAGATACAAAAATGTAATGTGCTTAATCTATGATACAGGTATTGGCAGGGTGCTCACAAAAAAAATAAAAATAAAAAAATAGCCCGTGATTTTTAAAACTGCCAAATCAAAACATAACACATGGCTCAGTAATAATCAGTTCAGATTATTTCAGCACGATTTGATTGTTATAATAAGTAATGGATTGGATCACTTCTACAAAATTAGTTTGTGAAAGATAAGTGTTCCAGTTTGACCTCCAGCAGTGACTGGTTTCAAGGCTTGTTGATTATAAATCGATGTATTTAATCAGGTATGTTTACAACGCGCAAAGGAGCCGGAGTGGGTTCCCTCTGGTTTTACCGTTCCTCATAGGAAGCATTCTGACCAAACAATGAAATAAAAAGAAAACTGGATGCTTACCTCAGACTGTGCACCTTACATGCAATAACAAGGCACCACAGCACAAAAGAGGACCAGGGACAACAAAGCACACTGAAAGACGAATAACTTATTTACAGTACAGCAGTGTCTTTGTACTGCAAAAATCTTTTCTCCTTGAATATTAGCCTCCAAAATATTACATATAAAATTTTTAACACCTATTCTGCCTGCAGTAGTTTTGTTGTATATTAAGGTGAAACTGCAGTTATTTTTTTAATATGGAGGAAAATAATATATCTCTTTACTAATCTGCTTCACAGTTTACCTATATTAGCTATGTTAATAGACTCTTTCTAAATTCTCCCTAGGTGTGAGTGTGTGTGTACATGGTTGTTTGTTCTGTTTGTCTCTGTGTTGCCCTGCGGTAGACTGGCGACCTGTCCAGGGTGAACCCCGCCTCTCGCCCGGAACGTTAGCTGCAGATAGGTACCAGCAACTCCCGACCCCATTAGGGACAAGGGTGTAAAAAAATGAATGGATGGTAACAGTAAATGCTTCTTTGACCTTTATTCAGTTGCTCTGTTACTGTCTATCACAAAGACGTTGTAAACTGGCCAAGAACAACATATTACCCCAATTGCAATTTTCTTTCATATTCACAAATAATATAATTCCCCTGCATTTAGTGGGTTTAAATTAAACTGAGTAAATTAGTTTGGCCAAGTACCATTTTAGTAATTCAGAAGAGATTTTAATGCAAACTGCATCAACCTCAAATGATCTAATTACTATTTATGTATGTGTTTTCTTGTTGTATTGAACTGTTTCATTACAGAAATACTCCTTAACGGTTGAGCAACCTGAGTATCTTATCAAAATTACAAGATTTGAAGAGCATGAATAAAGTGAAATAATACTGGTGGAGTATGTTGTGTGTCAGTTTCAGTAAACAACCCACTTCTTCATTTATTCTGACAGTTCAACGTAAATTGACTCAGAAAGGTAATTAATAAACACATCCCACACATTTCCGATTTTTATTTGCAAAAGCTGTTGACCATAGCAACTTTTTTAAGGCAAAGGGTTCTTTAAAAAGCAGCATATATTAACAGTTATGTATCTTTTATAGATCAATGTGCCATAGATTTTGTTCCATAATTATTTTATTATTATACCTTATTATTTTTAGCTGTGCACTTTCATTTGTCTGCAAATTTGCTACTGATAAACATAAATGTTTCCCCTTAGGGACAAAAAAAATAATTATTCTGTTCCTAAATAGATTTTTTGAGTAAACATGGATAAACATGTACATAGAAAGATTTTTACTGTGTAGTTGCCAATAAGTAGTCCATAAAGTCATACACTAATGAGCATTTCACGCATTAATTTGTAACCACAGTAGCACCACTGGGCCCTCTCACCCCCACCACCAGGTAAGGTGGGCAAAGTGTCTTTGGCCAAGAACACAACAGAGGAGGGAGGAGAGGGTATCTAACCAGCCGATTGTGGGATGAACTCCTACCACCGTCATCACAATTCCCCCAATTTATACACTTGATGTTAGTTCATGTCGACTTACAGGTTTATTACTTCAACGTTGAAGTTACTCACCTACATCAGATTTTCAGTTATAGAGCTAGCACAGATAGCATCTGGGCTTGTCGGCATCTTTCTAATCCTACATTTTAATCTGCCTCCTGAAAAGCAAGACTGAAAACAATTGCAAAGCCTCATCTTTGAACTTCCTTGCCATGTTAGTGGAGTTTTATACTTCCAGCAGCGGCTCACTGTTTCAAAATTCCCCCATAAGTGAGCAACTGCAAGAGGCGAGTGAGGGTGTTTAGAGTCTGTCTGCAGAGCTGCTGGGTGAAATTGTGTGCCTGCTTGCGGAAATGAAAGTAGGTCAGTTTTCATCTATTAAGAAGCAAATGAGCATCATTGAGATTTTTTTTTTTATTAATAATGATTATATTAAAACATTGATTATTTTTTGACAACCTTCATTCTGTATTAATACTATGCACTTTTCTCATGATGTGACAAATTCAAAAAACATTGAAAGACCATAACTGGTTTTGCAAGATAAAGTTTGTGGTAACATCTATGAGACATAATGTGTTTTTGGATTAGGAGACATTCATATTTTTCAAAGAAAATTAAATCTTGGATATTTTGCAGTGGTTATAGAGTAGCTAAAACAACGAAACTGAATAAAAGACCCAGTCTTAAACCTTGGTTTAGGGACTTTCCAAATAGTCACAACTAAAAGAGCTATACTGCATATATTATTTCTGTCAACGGCCATGTGCAGGGGTTAAAAGGTTACACACCTCCTCAGTAAACTGTACTTACCCCAGAGAACTGACTAATTACAGGAATAAAACAACAAAATGCTGCGAATGCATGTTGCTCATTGTTCCCATGTACAACAAACTGAAAGTGAAGTAAAATAAGAAAAAGTAGCAAAGAAATTACTTGAAAAACAATTAGGCACAAATCCACAGAAAGACTAAAAACAGGAAAAAGAGAGTTAGAACCTGACACTGCTGTTGAGCTACTGGGAGAATTCGTACCAATGTAGTAAAATGAACAAAGAGCAGTATTCACTCACATGTGTAATGATTGCTGTCAAAAGCGTCCTTAAACCTGGGCTTCCAGACTTAACCCAGCAATACTTTGGTTACGATGTCAAACTTCATCTATCAGCTTTAAAGAAAATCAAGTAAGTGTGATTGTTTTTTAAAAAGTTTAATTTTTATGATGTTTGAAGGCGAAGTTTCTACACTTTGATGAGATCATAAGAAATAAACGGGACCTTAAGGTAGATTAGAATCACATAAATGAGACACTAAGTTAACATAATTTCTATCCCACCTCCTATCATCAGAATAACGAGCAAACTCTGTTGCATTATTTTTAAAGATTATTATAAACGCTGGAACAACTGAATTTACCAATTACTGTTTTTCTTGCTTTGTTACTCAGGCTGCTAACAACAAAAATAAACAGGTTATGGAATTGTCCACATTTCTTATTTATTTCTCATTCATTCAAAACCTCAGGCCAAAGACAATTAACTAAAATCTAAACTCTTGATATATGAAAATTCATCTGTTTCTGGACTGGGCTAAGTCCTCGATGTTCCAAGATCCTAGCAATAATTCTGATTGTAGTCCCTGCAATGCCACTGCTACTTCCACAAAACTTGCAGTTGGTGGGAAAAAATTCAAAATAGAAGACATTTTTAGGGTAAAACATTACATGACTCGTAACAGCTGCAGTAAGTCTGCAGAAAGATGCTTTTAAACTAATGAAAGAACAGTTGGAAAGCTAAAGTGTACAAAAAAAATCTAAGATAAATAACCATTTAAGAACGCTTTTATGGGGTTTGGACACTTTTACACTTTACCAATGTAAGCTCAAGAAAAGGTGCTGCAGTTCTTTAACAAGTATGACACTTTAACTGAAGCTCGTTTTGTAAACTTAAAAAGAAAAAATATTAAAATAATTAAATTAAATTAAAATCTCTCCAAATAATCATCTGCATTTACAGAAATTTAAACAATGAATATGACAGTCATTAACAGGTACTGTGAAGCTCCTTGTTGGCCCATAAAAAGCTTGCCTCTAAGGCATAAAGTTGCCAGATTTACTAAGCAGGAATGAAAGGAAATTAGTGTTGAACCGCAACTAACAAACATCATTAAGAGAAGCCATTGTTGCTAATGAATTTCAATATCTGCAAATTGAATCTGAAAGATAATTTATGTAATGACAAACAATACTTAGCGAGAGACATAAAATCTGGGATTGCAAGGAAATTGGTCTGCTGGTTTTATAGTTTGTTTAATATGCCAAAGATGCTGATTGTTATCAGTATAATGATCATAATAAAAGACTGAGAGCATAAAGAGGATGATGTTACTCTAAAGACATTTGATATTTTATAATGCCTGCTAAAGGAGCACCAATATAAAGTTCTTATCAGAAATAGAAATGTGTCTGATTAAAGGTAAAAAATTTACTTCTTTACTGCCCACAAAATTGTTCAACCACAAAATGTTTGAGCATGCTTATTACTTTGCAAATACACTAGTTGTTATGATCAGCCACCAGAGGATACATCAGTATGTTAGTCAAGTGTTAGAGTGAGTCTTCTTTATGGTTGGGAACCACAGATAAATCTTTAAAAAAAAAAAAAAACATGAAACATGTGAATATTAAGAATCATATATGTGAAAAAAGAAAATAAATAAATTAAATGTAGTTTTCCAATATTTTGTCCTTTTCTATCAGAATCGATTCTTGGCTAATTGAAAGTAATTTGTCATCCAATTCTCCCATAATTCTGGGTTCATCTTTACAACATATCATGGGTACTTAGCTTTGTCAAATTTATGAAAGGATCAATATTTCAGACCTGAATAAAAGTAAATATGAATTTCAGTTTGAAGGAAAAACTGCAACCTTGCTTTAAACTGATTGACTAAATTCTAAGCACAGAATCATTTATCCATAACAACTTGATAAAATTTTTCACTTTGCAGAGAACACATTGTTAACCTATCTTGAGATTTGTTTCAGTACGCTGTTTCTTTGGTTTTACTCTTAGTTTGGTTAATGTAAGATTAGAAAATGAAACTGTAAGGGTTAACACACCAAAAGCAGAAATGAGCTAGAAAACAGGTGTTATGGGGCACAACGAATAGCTAAGATTTATAAATACTTGAAACCCTCAACAAAAATACTTATAACTGCTCATTTTGATAGCATAAACACCAAATATACCTTTATATGCATTAACAGGCACGGTGGAAACCACCTTAGCAGCACAACAGCAGAAGCTAATATCTACAGTCTTCCTTATGTCCCCTCTTGGAGGTATTTGACTGCTTTGTAAGAGTCAACCAAGTAGCATTGAGCCTAATCAGCTTCCCAAGATGCATTTTCTTTCGAGTATTTTAAATACACTCTTAGAAAAAAATCTGTGAATAACTTGGAGTCACGTTCCAATGAAAAATCCACAAACACTAACTCCGACAAGACGAGGTCTAAAGAGTCCAGCCAGTAGAATGGATTACACAGAAGAACATACACTCAGCAGAAGATGTCATCTACTTTATGTAATGAGTCTTAAACATCAAACTTATGTTGTCACTGCTTGTATCATATTGTCTAATCTCAAGTGCTCCTATAGACTAGTGGTGACTGATTGCTAAGGAGGAATCTTTGCTTCAAACCACCATTAACATGTCTCTTGTAAATCTATCCCAGAACACACACATACTGACCCCGAGTTATTATACAGAGACAGTGCTGCTTATAATTGACTGAAGGAATGCCAGGCACTTACTGATGAACATGGAAACACTCCACTGTGCATCTCCAAATGGCTTTAGCAAGCTAATGGCAGTGTGGGAAAAAATGAGCTCACAAAAGGCAGAGGAGGTAATGTAGCTTCCAGCTCGGCTCATTTTCTCCAAACGAAAGAGATAATCTGGACCCCCTGAAGGCCTCAGAGATTGAAAGCCTCACAAGCGGAAACAGCAAATAACTAAGAGAAATTAGATATGAACCTGGGCCAAAGTTTTCTCATTCCGCTCCCCCTCACCAGCCCCACCAACTCCCATCAGAGGCATGAACAATGTGCCTACAGTGTGGAATATATGTGAAATATTCTAAGTACTAATAAGTTTCTCCTGCCTGCCTCCCTCCTTCAAATCGTCCCCGTCCTCTGCTCCTCATCTCTACTCTGGCTCATGTCCGTTTCTGTCTCTACTCTGGCTCATGTCCGTTTCTGTCTTCGTTCACTCGTTTTGCTTCCTTTCCTCATTTTCTCTCCACACAGACAGAAATGCATACCATTAGTGACAAGCGGAGCACTTTTCTTGCCCAGATGTACTGGCAGCTATCTGTCTCAGTGGAGCACCACAAGCTCCTCTCATTTCCACCGCGCTCCAGACCTGCACAGCAAGTGTGTGAGCAAGGGTTTGATGGCAGGAACAAAGGCTGGAATTATGTGGATGCATTGTACGGAAATGCAAGCAGGCAGCTAGAGATGGGGCTCGGGGCTGGAAGCTTTCCCTGACTGGCAGGTAAAAATGTGGGCTGAGGCAGCGAACGACAAACGCTGTCCCGCCCCATTATTCATGGCTGAAGTGCCCTGGAGCAAAGTACCTCCTATATGCTACACCAGATGCTGCCCACTGCCAGTATATGAAGCCTCTCGAGTCATTGCTTATTAGTACAATACTAGTAATGTGTGTTCACAACCTATGGATTCGGTACAGTGGTACATTGGAGAAGAAGCTGGACCGTCTTCAATTCTTTCGGATTTCTTGCTTTATTTTGACCAGATGACTTCACAAATATTTCAATGATTTTGTTTAGTTGTTGAAAATGAGTTACAGTGTTTCATGGTTTATGAGGTATTTTTAGGTCAGCATAGTACAAGGCTCAAAATTAAGCTGGGATTGTATGGATTAGTTTTCCCTTTATTTTTCTATTTCAACACCTTCCTATCTGTGTTTCACATATGGTGTTACTAATTTAGACTAAGCCATTGTTCATATTTCCTTTGCTCCCTCAGCACGTACAATGTGCTGTGAAAACGTATGTACTTTGAACTTCGGTTTCACATTTTGCACATTACAGCTGGACTACTTTTGTGAACTGGAAAGAAATGGATGGATGGCTTTAATGATTGTTTTTGTGTCGAGTGTTTTTGAAATTAACCCCCTTTTCTCGAATCATTGTTAATAAATTACAATAAAGACTTCCAAAGTAATTAGTAAAAAGAGCTCTGTTTTGTGAAAAACTAACACTGCACTTCACTCTAAGTGTGCCATCGCCACGGTGATGGCACCACAGCATGAAGCTGCCACCACAGCTTCATGCTGTTGACTATGTTAGAAGCTACAACAAACCACATAAGAGTTGGATTTACACAGACTTTTAGGTGACTTCTTAAGGCAGTTGGCTCTATTGAATACAAATGCATATTTCACTTTTTAAGTTTTTAAAGGTAACAAAAAAAATAGTTGTGTTTATTTGTGCACACAACAATTATGCCCTACTTTGTGGTTTTCTATCACATAAAATCCCAGTAAAGTGCAGTATACACAAAAAAATATGGTTGTTGCTCTTAGAGGCTCAATTTCCTGGAACCTGGTTCCATTTTGTCAAGCTTAGAACGCTGCTCTTACTTTTTTATGCTAATTTTCATAGAAGTGAAATCATAATTGCTGTGCTACTTGTGATGGATGCATGGCATTTCTTTACACTATCCTCTGTTAATTACTCATTCTGAGGTATGTTTAAACATAAGGTAATTAGAACTGCTAATTATGAGAGGAAGCTTAGATTCGGTTTTAGTAAAATTAGGACAATGCCAGCTTTATCTGTGAACTGTGAAAAGCCATGGCAGTTCTGCATAATGTGCTTGGGAAGGCGCAGATAAGTAGCTGAATAGTTACCTTTCAACATGTTCTCTGTTTTACTTTTCTGTTTACTTCAGGAAAATCTAATTATCATAATTTTTCCTTGGCTAATATTAATTTTGCCCAAGAGCTCGTCACGTTTGCACACACCCTTCACATTCAATGGGTTTTCTTTATTTTCATGACTATGAAAATTGTAGATTAGATTGTAGAAAAACCTCACAGGGCACACCTGTGAAGTGAAAACCATTTCAGGTGACTATCTCTTGAAGCTCATCAAGAGAATACAGAGTGTGTGCAAAGTAACGCAATTTCCGGACTATAGAGCGCACCTGATTATAAGCCGCACCCAGTACATTTTAAAGGAAAAAAACATTTTGTACATACACAAGCCGCACCTGTCTATAAGCCGCATGTGCCTACATACAGACGGTACACAGAAAGAGTTTTCAAAGTTTTAATAATATACCTTAGCTTTT
>CAEFZY010062838.1:0-20388 GCA_903066815.1 Brachyrhaphis roseni | reverse complement strand
TCCAACCACATCCAACCAGCATCAGACCACATCCAACCACATCCAACCAGCATCAGACCACATCCAACCACATCCAACCAGCATCAGACCACATCCAACCACATCCAATAACATCCAACCACATCCGACGTCTTCCTGGTCCTCCAGCTGTGTGTTTCTTCAGACTCTCCAGATGTGCTGATCTTCTTCACTCTGGATGGTTCGAAGCCGGTTGCCGGGCACCGGGGGTCAGAGGTTGGCAGTAGGAAGTACACGGGTCCCGTTCTGCTTCCTGCGGGCCGTGTGTCTGTCAGAGCCGTGGCAGTCGCCAGGTAACGTTCAGCAGAAACACCTGAGCTGCATCACTTCCTGTTTTCCTCTGCTGACTGTGACTGCCGTTCAGGGACGGGAGGCGCAGCTCCGTGGTCACCAAGGTGTTCTCCGTGGGTCAGGTGGAACCAGACCAGCAGGTAGCCAATCAACAGCCTGTGGCTGACCTCTGACCTTGCTCACCTGTCTGGTCTGAAGGGCTCTGCCTCCATGGTTATGTTGCTTCAGGTCAAGTCTGAAGGAGGCTACGATTCTGATGAGCGGTCCGGTTCTGATCCAACACCTGCAGGAACACCTGGACACTCTGAGTGGAGGGAAGTCACCGGCAGCCTGGCTTCAGAACTGGGCCAAACCAGGTCCAGTCCTCCGCCGGTCCGCCTGCCCTCCAGACGCTCCAGAGGAGCCAGGATTGCAGATCCTGATGCTGCCTGGACTAGTTCTTCCCGACGATCCCGCTCTGCGGTAAACAGGCTAACAGAGAGATCTGGCAGGAAGTGGCCGACCTTTTACTGTGATCTACTTCCTGTCTGCCAGGATTCTCACCATCCAATGCCGCTGAGCAGCGAACCGCAAACCCAACGGCTGAGAGACACCACTGCGCCGTGGTACGCTCTCAGAACACCCCCACTCTGATGACACTACCACTAGGACACTCCCACTAAATGAATTATCAATGAAATACAAACTGATTTCCAAATAGTTTGTTTGTATTGTGTCAGAATATCTATGCTTATTATTGGTATTGTGGTTTCTCACCCGTCCAGGGGGGGTCGTGTCCTGGTCCTCTGTGTCTCCAGGTGTCCTAGCTGCCTCTGCGTCTGCCCTTCAGACCCGTTTGCTCGGTTCTGTCCTCAGTGTGGCGCTGTGATTCCTCCGGTACCGGTGCTCAGGCCGCCCCCTGCTGGGAGAGGACAGGTACTGCACTCGTCCGCCGTCCAGCTGCTGCCGGCTGGTCCAGACGGACTGACCGTCTGTCCTTCCTGTCGCTGCCTGGTTCCCATCAACTCTCAGACCTGTTGGACCTGCGAGGCGTCCACAGAAGGGTCCCGGGCCGGCTTCTCCCTGCAGGTGAGCTAAAGGAGCATAGCCGTTAGCAACCACGGGTCAGGTTCTGATGGAACCGGGATGTTAACCAGGAAGTACTCGCGTCGAGTTCTGAGCCGGGTCCAGTCGGTTCTGGTCCGGGTTTACCTGTTTGTGTTGCTGCAGGTCAATCTGGGTGGAGGCGGCGCCCCCTCTGGTGGGCCGGCGGACGGCAGCATGTGGTCCTGCTCCAGGTGTCGCCGTCTGAACCGCCATGATGCCAGATTCTGTGACCATTGTGGCACCAAGGTGACCTTTGACCTCCTGGTGTGCTGGGCAGTGAAGCATTGTGGGATATTTATTGGTGTGCTATCTAGGCTGGCCACGCCCCCTGCTGGATGATGTGTTGGCGGTGTGGAGCAAGCGCACCGCCGGACGCCCCCCACTGTGCGGCGTGTGGCGCGTTCCTCCAGGCACTGGCCCCGCCCACACCCTGTAGTGACATCACACCGCCTGAAGAGGACGCCGCCCACAGCCAGGTAGAAAGACATTCTTTTCCTGTCTTCCGCTTACTTCCTTCCTGTCGTTAACAGACTGGGTTCTCGCAGGTCCCGCCCCCACGTGACTCTGCCTGGAAGGCTCCTCCCCCACAGAGCCCCGCCTTCAGATGGGGCGTAGCTCCTCCCCCTGTGGATCGGTCCACGCAGACCGTCGGACTCTATTACCCATCAGCCACTGAGCTGCAGCAGCGGGACCAGCAGAGGGCACTGTGGCGCCGGCAGGAGGCGGTGAGGAGCAACCGCCGGCCGCCGCTCAGCGCCGTCAGCCCCGGTAGAGGTACCATGGCAACGCCATCAGAGGCTCGGCCCGGTCTGGGAATCTTCCCGATGGTTCTGCTTGGTTCTTTTGGTCCCGATGGTTTTGTCGGTTCTGATGGTTCCTGTGGTTCTGCTGGTTCTGTTGGTTCTGTAGGTTACTGGAGGAACCAACTGGACCATGTCTGTGCTCACCTGAGAAGCTACACCCAGAACCGGGCCTCCTTCAGAACCCTGCTGGCAGAACCTAGACTGGGTCGGGTAAGCTGCTCACCTAAGGAACAGAACCTGTGGTTCAGCTGAATGTGGGCAGAATGGTTTTGATCCGGTTCGTTGTTCTGGCCCGGTCCAGATGGTGTCGGCGCTGGTTCAGCAGAACCAGGATGAAGTCGTTCTGATGTTGAGCTTCTCGCTGGCAGCCAATCAGAACCGGCAGGTGAAGTCCGGACCGGGTCGCCAAACCGATTCTGAAGGCAGACCTTTGACCCGGCAGAACCTCTCTGTCCAGCAGGTTGGACCTGACGGCGACCCTGATGGCCCGGCAGGAAGTTCCACGGTACCGGGTCGGGTCCAGACGCTGAGCAGTGTCACACAGCGCGCTACAGACAGAGCTGGTAAGAACAGAGGATGTTCTGGTGGTTCTGATCCGGACAGAGGAGAACCGGGCGGGACTGATGAACAGTGACCCCTGGTGGCCGGAGGGGGAAACCCAGAAACCACTTGACTTCCTACTTTACCTTTAGGATGAAATAGGTTCCTCTTGACAGAGCCGGTTCCGACCCGGTTGAGATTCTCCTCTGGCTCAATACTCTGCTTTGTCTTTCAGGAAGTCCAAGGAGGAAGCCGGATGCCGACCCGGAACCGAACCTGTTGGTAAGAACCAAGCTGAACCGAACCGGGCCGTCAGTAAGAACAGAACCGAATTGAACCGGGCTGTCAGTAAGATGGTTGGCTGTCTGGCTGCAGGTGAGCAGCGGATCAGATGGTTCTGTTTGCCTGAACAGAACCGTCCTTTGGGTCACTCGTCTGACCGGGTTCGGTCCAGCAGGGGTCGGACCCGCCACGCCCTGGTGGTTACCGTGGTGAACGGTCACTATGACCTACTTCCTGTTGTAGCCCAGGCGCCGCCATAACGCTCCAGGAGCTGATGACCTCACACAGGTAGTGTGGGCGGAGCCAGAGGTGTTACAGTGAAGGTGACACCTGATTCATAAACCCTGGCCACGCCCACATTATGACCACTCCCCCTTTGGTTTGTCATGTGACTCAAGGCGTTCTCCTCTTCCTCAGGATGAAGAACTCTGCAGCTCTGGGTTCTGATTGGCCGCCCATCACTGAGTTTCTGCTCAGGTACGACTCACCTGGCCTGAGCGCCCGCCGTAGCTCCGCCCCCTTATGATGTCACCATGTGCCTATAGGTACAGGGCCAGCGTCAGGCTGCGGGTCAGACGGTCCCAGCAGAACCAGAACATTCCTCTGACTGGACCGGGTCGGTCCAGAACACTACACACCTACAGAGCTTCGGACGCCCTGGTTCTGGTTCCGACCCGTTCCTGTGACGAACTGAGGCGGCCATCTTGGATTGCTGGCATGAAGAAGTGGTGTGATGGTTGCTATGGTGACGTCCGCCCTCGATCGGACCAGTCAGAACCTGCAGATCGAATATGACGGAATATTTGTGGGGTTGACCCTTGACCCCAGCCAAGTCGTTTCTTAAAGTTTATGGAAATAAAACCCAACATTGATTTAGAAGTTTTATTTATTCATGTAATTTATTCATAATCAAATCAGGATGAAAAATGATCAATTTAATGAGATTCATTTGTGACTCGGGGAAACGGCGCCGCCTGCTGGTCAAACATGGAAAACACAGAGATAAAGGGACTCAGGGCCCCTACAGGTTTAAACTGGAAGGGTTGGAACCGGGTCGGAAACCCAATCCACAACATTAGCTTCAGAGGAAATATGTCAGGCGTATGAATACTTCTGATCCGTCCGTTTCTGACGAGCTTCTAAACTTCCTGGGTTCGAGAACCAGAACCAGGTCCAGAACCAGAACTAGTACCAGGACCAGGTCCAGAGCGCGGGTCAGCGCCGCAGCCTCAGGAAGAAGGCGTGGCGGCACTCGCTGCTGTCCACTGGGTAATATTTGTCGTAGAAGTCCAGGATGTATTCCTCGGCCTTGAAGCCAAACTTCTGGTACAGCAGCATGGCCGGGTTGCTGGCCGACACGTGGAGCGTCACGTCCTTCCCCATGCACGTCTGAAACACACGGGTCGCACATGTCTGAAACACACACACACACACACCTGTCCCGGCAGTGTGTGGGCGCGGCCGGACTCACCTGGATCAGGTGGTAGATCATGAAGGTGCCGATGCCGGCGCGCCTCCACTCCGGGTGAACCAGCAGGAAGGAGATGTACGCCTCACTGTACTTCACGTCCGGAACCATGAACCCGAAGCCCACCACCACCTTCCTGTAGAGCGCCACCACGCTGAAGTCCGGGTACTGCAGGCACTCGGACAGGTCCACACCTGGAGGGACACGCCTGAGGTCAGAGGCCGCCACAGCAGCAGCAGCAGCAGCAGCAGGTGGGGGCGGGGCTACCTGGCCAGAAGCTGTCGTGGCACATGGCGTTGACCGAGGGGATGTGGTTGGGCCGAACGTAGCAGTAGTCGATGGAAGCCTCGGGTTCTGGGATCCAGTCTGGATCCGTCCTGTGAGGAAACGCCCGGATCTCAGCCAGGAGGCGGAGCTTCAGGGGGCGGGACTCAAAGTCCCTCCTGAGGAAGAGATGGACAGGTGAAGAAGAGACAGAGGGACACAAGGACCAGGTCCAAAACTAGAACCAGGTCCAGAACCGAGTGTTCCTCGTAGGAGGTAAAGTTAGGACTCCAAAGGCCTGACCACTAGGGGGCCCCACAAAAATGTATATTTTAATACAAAAAGGCCCTTTTGTTTCCCCGTCACTAATAAAATGATTGCTATCGTTGTTTTTACTTGTTTACAGCAGAGAGAGTTAAATGTTCTCCCTCCCAGACCAGAAGGCCAGCGTCCATATTTAGTGACCCCCGTTCCTACATGAACTGGTTTGTTCCTGCTTAGCGCTGGACGGTGACGAGTTCAGCAGTCAGTAGAGAAACAGATAATAACCAGCTGCATAAAAAATAATTAAACCAGGTTTAAAAACAAACAACGAGAATTTGTAACCCTGTTTTTCTTCAAGAGGTCCGTGGCTATCAACCTGTCTGTAGCTAAGCTAACTAAGCTGTTAGCCTCTAATTCGCCAGGATATAATCTGTGAAGAAAAAATACTTACCGATATTTAAAATATATTTAACTCGTTCGTTTTACCACACTTAACAGCAGATGAGTCCGAGTCAGCAGCAGAACCCCAAACCAGCCTGACTCTTACCTGTGAAGAAGGTGAGCGACACTGTGACGACATGCTAGGCTAGTTAGCTCCTGGTGAGTAAGGCTGCGCTAAGCCCAGCTAGCTGTCTAATGGCAGAATGGAGGGAACCAGACCAAACCAGGTTTGCTCTGGTTTGGTCCAGTTTTCATTACGTTCACATGCTTATGAAGTTATGATGTTACGTTAGTTACCAATCTGTCTTTGTTTTTTATACTTCAAGAATTATGGGGGAATTATTTCATATGAATTTTTGCAGTACAGAACAGAGAGTAAGACTCGGCCGTCGACAGACTCAGACTGCTGCATGTGTGAATGGCGGCCGGTTCCGGACCTGATGAAGGGCTTCAGGATCCGGGCCGTGTACGGACTCTTGATGTTCTGGTCCAGACCGCCCTCAGCTCCCATCAGGCGGTGCCAGAAAGACGCGGAGCGCTGCTGGACGCCCGGCCGGCTGGACATGCTGGTCTGCAGGGACAGAGATGGGTCAGAGCCAGTCGGACCCGCGAAGGTTCTGACCCGCCACCAGGAGGTTCTGACCTGGAAGCGGTCCAGAATCCGCTGCTCCTGGCTGCTGGTACAGTACTTCCCCTTAGCCCCGCCCACAGGCAGTGGCTCCGCCCCCTGCGTGCCGTAGATCCCTCCCACCAGGCTGAGCGCGGCGCTGACGGCGCGGTCGATGTCCAGCAGGGGGAGCCCTCTCTGACGCTTGGCGTGGCGGACCAGCAGCTTCCTGCGAAGGCGCTTGGCGTGTGGCGTGACGGCGAGCGCCAGCGGGCAGCCGTCCAGCCGCCGCAGCAGCAGCCGCTCGTCGTACAGGCTGAGGGCGGAAACGACGGGCCGCGGCGCGGTGACGTCCGGTTTGTCCTGAAGGTTCATCCTGCGACGCTCCGCCACCCGCTTCTCAGGGGGCGGAGCCTCACCGCAGCCCGCCGGCTGCTCGTCTCCGTCGTCTTCCTCACTCTCAGCTTCCCGCTTGATGAGAGTCTGGGGGGGGCAGAGCTTCTTCCGGCCGGTGTGGCTGGCGCTGGGCGGGGGTAGGTACTCTATCCCCGGGTCGATCATGCCCTCCGTCTCCAGCTCCTCATCATCTGTGGGTGGAGCCGGCAGTCAGGAAGTGATGTCTACGCTGACATCAGCGACGATGTACTCACCGTGGAATAGCGCCTGCGGCGGCATGGCGTCGGGTATCAGGTCGGCCTCCGATAGCAGGCTGGGCGTGGCCGAGTGGGAGGCCGGAGTCCCCGGCCCGGAGAAATCCGCTGACGGCGAGGGCGAGGGGCTGGTGAGCGGCGTCCGGTCTGACGAGCTGAGCGACGAGAAGTCGACGACCTCACCCCGCTCCAGCACCAGGTCCGGGCGGCGAGCGCTGCTGCGGCTCACGCCCAGCTTGACGGGCGTGGAGGAGGCGCTGCGGTCGGCATAGCCTCCGCCTGCCGCCTCCTTCTGGGCGCGCCGGATGTCTTTGGCCTCCTGTGTGCGGCTGCGCTTCTCCTTCAGCTGCATGGCATTCTCCACCGGGTTCCTGGCGCCGCGCTTCCGCAGGCCCTCCACCGTGATGATGGGGTCCAGGGGCGGCCGGGTCGCTGCGGCGGAACCACAAGTCAGGGGGCAAGGCTCACTCAGCTGGTCGCCGGCGTGCCGCTGCCGCTCACCTTTGGTCTTGGTGCTGGACTTGTCGCCGTCCGGCCTCAGGGTGGGGGGGCGGTTCTGGACCAGCTTCCACCAACCCGGCTCGCCGAACTCCTGCGCTCCGGATCGGAAGAAGGCGGGGCTTCCGACGGACAGGCAGCCGGCCACCGTGCTCCACCAGGTGGACGTCTTTTTCCTGCCGACATCAGAGCAGCAGGGTCATCCGGCCGGCTGGGGTACCGGGCCGCAACAGCACAGGACCTGCACCATTTATGGACAGAGCCGCTTCCTGCGGCCAGGACTGGGAGGGAAACTCACCTGTTCCCCAGCAGGAAGTTCCAGTGTCGACCAATGAAGGCGCAGATGTCCTCCTTCCACCTGAAGTAGCCCTGCCGCCCCGTTCCCTCCAGAGACAGGTTGTACATGGCCAGCATCACCACCTGCGCACAGGAAGCCGTTTCAACCTGCAGGACAGGTGTGCGGCTGCTGAGGGAGTGGGGCCTTACCTGCTGCCAGGTGAGCCTCAGCCTCTCGAAGCTCTCCTTGCCGTCCTCAGAACAGTCACAGCACAAGAACTTGAAGAAGTTGTCTCCCTTCAGGTAACTGGGCTGGTCGCTGCGGAGCTGACCTGGAACCACAAATGGGTCAGAATGCTAACCTGCTAGCAGCAGAGCTCTGATTGGCTCACCTGCAGGGGCAGCAGAGCTCTGATTGGCTCACCTGCAGGGACCCACTTGTGGCAGCGGTCACAGTAGAAGGACATGTCCTCGCAGGCCCAGCCGCCGTCCGTGTCCTCGCCCAGGTCGCTGGTCAGCGAGTCTCCGCTCTGGTCATGTGACAGGTCCTCCTGGTCCTCCGACTCCACGATCAGCAGCGTCTCTCCCTCCACCTCCCCCTCCTCCAGCCCCTCCGCCGCGCCGCCGTCCATCGCCGGGATGGGTCACGTGACCAGCCGCCGGTGTGGACCCTGAACCGGGTCAGGACGTGGGTGTACCTGGCTCAGGTGTCCTGTGGGCGGAGCCTGGCCTCCTGGCCTCCAGCTGCCGGGTCAGAACCTGCTGCTCCTCCAGCAGGTTCTGCTGCTTTCGCTGCAGCCGGTCCAGATCCCGCAGGACGCCCTCACGCAGACGCTGCACAGAACCGGGACCGGATCAGAACCAGGATCAGAACTATGATCAGGACCGGATCAGAACCAGGATCAGGACAGGATCAGAACCAGAACTGATTAGTTTGATTGACCGGGAGAACCGGACTACAACCAGAGTTATGACCTTTGACCTGTAGAGGTGAAGCTCTGGGGGTCAGCTGGTCCCTCTGACCTCGGGCTGGAAAGTACTTCTGCTGGCAACCATCTTCCTCTCTAAGAGAGGATGATTAAGTGGACCGGAACCAGCTCTTTCTCCCGGGTCACCAGCAATTCGCTCATTAAACCGCAGAACCACCCGGAGTCTGAGGGTTCTATCGGAACCGGATCGGTTCTGGACTTTACGTCTACAGGTCTGTGTCCCGGTTCCACCACCTGGTCGACCTCTCCGGTACGGCCCGGTTCCGGTCCGCTTACCTCCCGGTCCCACGCCTGCTTGAGGTGGACCCCGGCCACCGAGCTGACAGTCAGAACCACAGAAACCGTCAGAACCACCTTGGAGACCGTAGACATGCCTCTGAGTCGCTGCAGTTAGCACGAAGCTAACAGACGCTGCTGCCGCTTCTTCCGCCTCCTCTTCTTCTTCTGCGGAGTCGAAGTGGAGTGACCCCTGCTGGTGGAGCGGGGTAATTACCGTTCTCCTTCCTCTGATCAGTTTCTAGCCAACATCACTGGGACTCAAAACTCGCTGATTATTATTTTTTTTAATCTTTTTTTTTTTTTTTAAACAAATAATGGGTTGACAAACAACATCAATATCATAAACACAGAATACGCAAAACAATAATACCAGTGAGGAATTTAGAAAAAATAATAGATAGAAATGTAAAAAAAAAACAATGTTAAAGTGAACACATCAGTTCTCTTAACGGCTTTATGTTTTAAATGCTGAAATGTTCCAATATATTATTTAAAGATTATGAAGGAAGGTTTGTGATGAGAAAATGTTGATTTATGTACTATCTATCAACATGTTATACTTTGAAACTAATAAAATTAGGCTGCGTTCACACTGCAGACTGAAGTGAACCAATTCCGATATTTTGTCAAATCGCATTGTTTTGCCGCGGCCGTTCACACTGCCACACATATGCGACCTGAATGTGTTCTGCAGTGTGAACGGAAAGGATGCCGCATGCCCAGTAGAGGGCGCAGTAGCGTCAGCGTTCTGCAAACCGCCATAGAAAGAAGAAGCGCTCAGTGTTTGAGGAAGTAAACATGGAGGCTAACGGTGGAGCAACGTTTACACATTTAATCCTCATTATAGACCGTCGTGGTTCTTATATCGTCCTGCTTGCGTATCAGGGCAGAATAGAGAGATTTGTTGAGTATCAGTGACGTTCAGTTCAGATGAATGTGACCTGAACGTCAGGTCCATTTGAATCGGATCTTGGCTGTTCAGACTGTTATGAAAAGATCAGATGCAGGTCGCATTACCTAAAAAAAATCGGAATTGGGTCACTTCAGTCTGCAGTGTGAACGCAGCCTGACTTTGATCCTGTATTGGTTTGAACCACATGTTTTTAAGCCTGAAAGGTTCAGGGGTCAGAGTTCAAGGGGCTAAAGCTAAAAACGACCCGGTTCTAGACTGAATACCTGAACCACAGGGGAGAACGGTCCTGGTTCTGATCCATTCCCAACCATCTGATCCACACGGACAGGATCACGTTTAACAGGAAAACCAAAAACAAGACCAGCACCAGAACCGGATCAGGACCAGAACCAGGACCAGGACCAAATCAGAATCAGAACCACAACTAGGACCAGATGAGGACCAGAACCAGATCAGGACCGGATCAGGACCAGAACCAGACCAGAACTAGATCAGGATCAGGACCAGGACCGGATCAGGACCAGAACCAGACCAGAACCAGAACCAGAACCAGAACTAGATCAGGACCAGACGAGGACCATCGTCCCGGTTGTGTGTTCTTCACGGCGGCCATGTTGATGTGAATCGTCCCAATGAGGTTCTCAGTCTTATGCAGATGATGCTTTTCTAATTCTAAACTGTTAAATCTGTGGGTTAATCTGACTCAGTTTAATCTGGTTTTAAATACCAATCTAGGTCACCTTTTATCTTCCTCCTGCAGAGTAAGAGACAGTAACAGCGAGCTAGCTATGGAGCTAGCTATGGAGCTAGCTATGGAGCTAGCCAGGGAGCTAGCCTTGGAGCTACCCACGGAGCTAGCCATGGAGCTAGCCATGGAGCTTGCCTTGGAGCTAGCCCCAGCCATGGAGCCAGCCTTGGAGCTAGCCCTAGCCGTGGAGCTAGCTATGGAGCTAGCCTTGGAGCTACCCATGGAGCTAGCCTTGGAGCCAGCTATGGAGCTAGCCATGGAGCTTGCCTTGGAGCTAGCCCCAGCCATGGAGCCAGCCTTGGAGCTAGCCCTAGCCGTGGAGCTAGCTATGGAGCTAGCCATAGCCGTGGAGCTAGCCCTAGCTGTGGAGCTAGCTATGGAGCTAGCCATAGCCATGGAGCTAGCCCTAGCCGTGGAGCTAACTGTGGAGCTAGCCCTAGCCGTGGAGCTAGCCCTTGCCATGGAGCTATCCATGGAGCTAGCCCTAGCCGTGGAGCTAGCCTTGGAGCTAACCCTAGCCTTGGAGCTAGCCCTAGCCATGGAGCTAGCCATACAGTAAATGCAGCGATATATTTATAGTTTTCTCCTCTTGTCACAGTATCAATAATATTCACAAAATAAACATTAAGCTTAAAACCATGCTACTGCAACAGGCTGTAGAACATTCAGTTCTGCTTTTTGTGGGAAATATTTGAGTTTTTTTTTGTTTGTTCCACTGTTGTCAGTTGCTATGGCAACCAGTCCGATACAGTGAGAAAGACGTGGTTTTCAGGACTTTAACGGTTTTCTCTTTGCTGTGGAGCTTAGAACGAAATTATTAATATCTACATGTCCAAGTTTGACTGAGTTAACGCAGTTATTCTACGGCGGCAGCGGCTTTGGATGACGTAGAAGAATTGTCTTTTTGCCTTTTAGTTTGTGCGCATGCGCAAAATTTCCTCATGTAAACAATAACATGCAGGGGGTCTATATGTATAAATCTGATTAGGATTTACAAATCATAAGAGCCTCACCAGCTATGAACCTCACTGGTACCGAGACCACAACCAGACTAGGTTCCAGACTGAGGGTCGTGTCCAGACAGAGGCGGGGCGGTTTGGATCAGCTGCTTTATTGATCATGGAACATAAACAGGACAAAGGTTCACTGTACATCCGGAGAGCAACGTAAAAATAAATATTCACAGCAATAAATAAAGCCTGACATGAAGCGCCGTGTTCGCCTCAGGCGGTGCAGTCCACTGTTATTTACACTCATCATCATCATCATCATCATCATCATCATCATCATCATCGCCTGTCACTTCCTGCAGCAACGCTTAAAAAACTAAGAGAAGCAGAAAGTGTGGCGTTTAAAAACCTTCCAGCTTCTTCTGTAACACAGTCCGGTATCAAACACTTCAATCAGTAAGATACAAAAATATCACACAGCCGGTCCACCTGCGGTCCAGCTCAGAACCAGAACCCGGCGAGACCCAGAAGAGTCCGGATGGTTCTGGAGGTTCTGACCCGGATCCTCTGCAGGTTCTGCTTCCTGTGTTACAATCGAGGCCGAGGAGACGCAGCGACACGACACAGAGGCGGCAGGTTCTCCAGCGGGCAGCCACCGCCAGGTGGGGGCGCTGCAGCTTTCATAGTCCAGCTCAGTGTCTGACACACACACACACACGCACACACACCCCCACACACACTAAAACAAACAGATGTAAACATGAACTCAGGAAAAACAAACACCTGAATCTTCCCGTCGTTGCATCGTCTCCGGCGGTTTCCCGTTACCATGGAAACCACCAGCTCATCAGTAAAACCTCAACATGGGCATCGTTGTCTGAATGGACCGGTTCTGGTCCAAAATGAAAACTGGGAATGAAGCCACAACCCAACTGGACCAGGTTTGGTTCTGACCGGGCCGGCACCAACCAGGCTAGAAGAACCAGTAGTGAAGCTGTGGTTCTGTTCAGATCCAGATGATGCTGGACCAGGCTGGTCGGATTAAACCACTGGTGTCAAACTCCAGTTCTCCAGGTCCTGGACCAGGACCAGGTCCTGGATCCAAAGCCTTGATGACCTCATCATTCTGTCCAGGTGCAGCAGAGGCTCATCTAAAACCTGCAGGACTCCGGTCCTCCAGGACTTTTACACCCCTGGTTTAAAGGGACGGTACCACATATGTGTTTTTACTGTGTCGCCTTGAGTTATGAAAATGTTTGATGCGTCTAAAATGACTAAAGAAATTTGACGATTTTGCAGTTGAACGTTTTAAAATTGGGCCTCTGTCTCTTTAAGAAGCTCCTGTTCTTTCTGACCCGCTGCCTTCGTCATCACGTCGCTCCACCACTAAGACTTTAATGATGTTTTTCTTAAACATGAATGAAAGAGTCCAGGCAACACTCCAGGGATGTTTTTGATGTGGGAATAACATTAAGATGATATTCTATGTAATAATGCAGCTGATTCTCAGGATCCCAGAGAACTAAGGTTAAGTGGATCAAACAGGAGCTTTTAGGAGAAAAGTTAAAGTTTCAGGAATACCAGCCAGTAGGGGGCGGCCCAGAGCCTCGCTGCAACATAAAAATTCTGACCCATCAGGATCGTTGAAAAAGAAGTTTGCTTTGGAACAACTACTGCCATCTAGTGGTCAGGTTGGAGACAGCAGCCATTTGGATACCTGTTCCGGCTTAATGAGCTCACCTGTCTGACAGGGAACAACCCAGACCAGCATCACCGGGATCGACTGGGATCATCCCGATCCTCAGGATCCATCACTAATCCATCATCAGAACCACCCGGGATCAGAGGAACTGGAACCGGTTCTGTTACCTGGAGATGGTGCTGGACTATATGAAATGAATGCACACGCACGCACACGCACACAAACACACACAGTTCACAAAAGACACAACAAAACGTTTCCCTTGAGAGTCCAAACAGCTTCAGGCATCGGACCGGACGAAAAGCGCTGCTCTTCTGTGTTTCCGGACGTCCGAGCTCTCTGCTGCCGGAAGAGTCCGAGAGTCTTGAAGGAGTCGAAGCGCTACGCTACCGACACCAACGTCCCGTTCCCTTATTCACAATTTAAGGTAGTCCAGGTGAGATAATCCAGGAGGAGAGGATCTGGACGGACAAGCTGCTGACAAATAAAGGAATCCGGGTGAGTTTGTTCCTGTGATGAATGACGTCGCCCCTAGGTGGCGACGTCTCGACATGCAGCAAGAAGCTCGGCGGGTCGACAGCAAACCAAAAGGATGTGCAAAACAGACATCGGACTTTTGGGAACAGAAGGAAGGTGGGGTCGTTCTGCGTTAGCGAAGCTTCTACGGCTACGGGATCGGACGGTTGGAGAGTTCAGCGGTCCGACGCATTCGTTCTTCCGACGGAACAGGAATCGATGGGGATCAAGACACGAGTGCGAACAAACGGAAACCAGCCCAGGCACAAGTTGGACCCCACCCTCACCCAGATAACGGACGACAGTTTTGGCGTTGTGGGTATGTACAGTGACTTCCTGTGGAGGGCTGGATGGTGGCGATCCGGCGCCGGCGTCAAAAGTCAGGGTCGAGTCTTCAGGCTGAGGGGGGCGGGGCTAACCCAGCCACACTACCGTTTGAGTGCGAACGGTGAATCTCCAGTTAGCCTTATTAGTAGCTGTGGTGTGGCTAGTTCCGCCCCTTCCTCTAGCTCCGCCTCCAGCTACTGGTGGACCTCGTTGGCGATCAGACTGTCCTCCCCCGACTGGAAATCCGCCTCGTTGATGCTGTTCCCTCCGTTCAGCATATCCTCGTCCTGCGACGAGCCCCGATCCTCCTCGCTGCTGGCGCCGCCCGGCTCGTCCGAGTTCGGGTCCTGCAGCACCTGGGCGATGTACATCTGCTGCTGCGGCGCCACCTGCTGCTGGACACACAGAACCACAAGTGGGTCAAAGCCGGATCCGAACGGTTCGTGACCCGTTGGAGTACCCAGGTCTGGTCGGAACCTGGTGGAGAGGAGCACCTGGCAGGAGGACTCACCTGAGACTTGTTGGTTGGAGAGGACGAAGAGCGAGCCGGTCGTCCGTTCTTCACGGCGTCCACGTCGCTCTCCTTTGTGTCGATCTGAAACGGAAACGCTGGGCAGTGAGACGACCAACCGACCAATCAGCGCCGGCCTCTCACTGCAGCCAGGACTCACCTTGTAGTTGTGGGCGCTCAGGTACTTGAAGTGTCCAAAGCAGACGTGGGACAGACAGACCACGATGGTGACGACAAGAACCACCAGCGTGAACATGGAGGTGGGCGTATCAAAGCCTGGCGGGATGGAGAACAGTTAGAATGAGACCACAGAACCAGTCCGGGTACCAGAACCCACACCTAGTCTCGCCGTCTAAGGCCTCGCCTAGCTGCAGGTATCCAGACGCAGAGCTGCTCACTTGTGCGGACAGTGGAGAAGAAGAGCAGCCAGAAGAGGCAGAGGATGGGCGCGGCCACCACCTGAGTCACTGCAGCAGAGTGGATCTTCTTGTCCAGCTTGGAGGGCAGGTAGGCGTAGTACATGTTGTACCTGTCCACCAGGTGCTTCAGCAGCATGTACATGAGACCTGGAGGAACAACAGAGTTCAGTTACCTGCCCAGGTAACCACCTGCGGATGGAAGTGCTGCGTACTGACCAAAGGGGACTATGATGGGGCAGGTGATGCTGTAGGCCATCACCACCGTGAAGACGTTCATCATCCAGGCGTACGCGGCGCCGAACTGGAACTCGTAGGCCTGGTGCTGCAGAGACAGAGTTACAGTCAGAAAGGACAGTTGTAGGACCTGGTGTCCAGCACCGTCTCCGCCTTCCTACCCTCTTCACGTTGCGGCGGTCGGCGGCGGAGCGAGCCAGGCACAGGCGGATCATGTACATGAGCAGACCGGGGATCCTCAGCAGGTCCATGGCGTTCCCGATGAAGGCTGAGGCGATGACGTAGTTGACGAAGAACGCTCCGTTATCCGGTAAGAAGACGCACCTGAAAACAAAATCCTTTCTCATCGGCTGATCAGAAGGATGAAAACACAAACCCAACCATATGCCTTAAAGCTCACTTCCTTTTCTGAACATCTGTTTGTGCTTCTGTTGAGCCCCAGTCTGAAACCCTGTCTGGTTGGTGTAACTTTGCTGGGTTTTGTCTTTCTTTCACATTGTCCTTGGCTTTCACTGAATCTCAGTTGCTCACAGTTGTAGTCTTGGTACTTCCTGATTGTGTTTATTTACAAATTTAGGTCTAGACTCTGTTTCGATCTCCAAGTCTCGAAGTCTTTGTCTCGGTGTGGATCACTCTTGAGTTCTGGTGTTTAAATCAGGAGAAATCCTGGTTCTGGTCCAGACCCATAAAAGTCTTTCTGATTTTTTTCATACTTCATAAAGTTTTGGTCTTCATCTGAACGTACTCTAATAATTCTGATCTCATTTAGTCTCAGCCTCTATAAACGAGGCGCCAGGCTTGGGGCAGTCACTTGATCGCGACTTTAAAACTCGACCCGATTCTTGGTCAAGATGAACTTGGGTCTTGGAGTCTAGATTTTAATTCCCTTCTGGTTTCAGCTCAGGTTCTAACTCAGACTACAGTGGGAACCTCGCTGCTCTCTGCTTTATCAGCTCTTCCCTACGGCTTGTGGCAAAGTAGTGAGCAGTTTACAAATGGAGACAAAGCCAAAGTGACTTACTCAAATCTGACTTTAGCGTCATCCAGGAACTTCTTATCAAACAGCCAGCGAAAGAAAACATCCAGACTGCAAAGACAGAAACAGGATTCAGTGACAGCAGAGCGGACAGGCGCTGCGGCGCCGCTACAGGCGCAGCGTCTCACCTGCTGAGTCCAAGAGACGGCAGCAGCAGAACCATGAAGATCAGGAAGGTGTAACATTTGTGCATGGTGGTCCTGTTTTCTCCAGACCTGCAGGAACAGACAGAGGAACCGGTCAATACCAGCCACGGTTCTGGTTTCATTCACCGCTCCAGTCACCGGAACACTGGTCTCGATCCGGACCGAGACGGGCCTCAGCAACCCGACCCCTGGTTGATGTCAGAGATGTGAGGAAGAGACTGAGAGGAAGCAGCGGTACCTGGTCCAGTGAGCTTCAAAGAAGGCAGAGTAATAGACGATGGTGGGCAGCAGAGCAGAAAAGGCCCAGAGCAGCAGGGTGGGGAAGAACTGAGTGATTATGGGGTTCTGTCCAGAAGAAAACACAGAGTCAGAACCAGAACCAGAACAGAACAAAGTTGGCCCAAAGAGTTGCTCAGAGGAAGACAAACACAGGGCGGTTCTGCTTACGTTCAGATACTCCACAGGCTTGGTGACGTTGAACTTGTCCATGGTGGAGATGATGATGGCCGGCGTGGTGAGGAAGAAGAGCAGGATGAAGAGGATGCAGTTGATGATGAAGCAGCGGATCCACCAGGAGATCCCACCCAGCGACAGGTGCTCCCTGCAGGAAGGAAGGAACCGCAACACGTCAGCAGGCAACGTAGCCACGGGCGGAGTCTGTGGGCGGAGTCTGTGTGCGGAGTCTGGGTACCTACCAGCGGACGTTCTGCGGGTCCGGTGCGTACGTCACGCTCCAGTGGTGAACATGGAGAACTTCGCTGAACTGAGAGGAACACGGCTCCTGGCGACAACGACAACCCTGAACCTGACAGGCGTTGAAGTCCTTCAGGATGCTGTGGAGGAGGGGGCGGAGTCAGAGAGAGGGGCGGGGTCAGTGAGAATGGGGCGGGTCATGGAGAATGGGGCGGGGTCAGAAGCATGAACGTCCAACGGCAGGAAGTAAGATATTCAATGTGAGGAATAAAGGTAATCTAAGTGATGAAATGAATGAAATCGTGTCCATCTGTATTTTTGATGTAAAATCTGAGCTGTGGTTTTGGATCAGCTGCTCACATGGCGGTCATGGCCTCATTCTGGAAGGTGACGAAGGCCATGCCCAGGGGCTTGGTGTGGACCTTCTCCTTCTCCTTCCTGTACTCCTCCTTCAGCTTGGCCTCTCTCTTGGTGTAGTAGCTCACGGCCTCCTCCTGTAGGGGAACCAGACGTGTTACCGGCCCGGTTCTGAACCCAGCAGCTGCTGACGAACGAGGGACCGGAGGGCAGAGGTCACCTCCTCGCAGCCGGCGATGGCACAGCAGCACAGGTGTCCGCAGGGTTTGGGGTTGATCATGGTGGGAACGTGCTCCTTAGCCATCAGATCGGTGAAGAACTTCTTACTGCGCTCCGTCTTCTTCCTGCAACCACACCCATAAAACGTCCTGAACGCTCCGACAACAGGCCCGGTGACCCGGGACCGACCCGGACTCACCTCTCAGCGCTCAGCGCCATCAGTTTGGCCACGTTGTAACAGATCCGAGCCTCCAGAACCACACAGTTGTCGTAGGCCTGCCTGCGGAGCAGCATGGAGGGAAGGGTTAGGAAGCTGCTGCGGGCCGGCTGCGCCTCATTACGGTAAAACTCACTCAAAGTGCTGCTTGATCTGACTCTCATCAGCATACTTGGAGATGCCGTTTATGAATAAAGTGCGCTTCACCTGCAAGACACAACCCTGGGATTACTGGCCACTCCAGCTCAAACCCAGTAGATGTTCTCAGAACCAAGTGGATCAGATGCCGGGCCGCAGCGCCGCCTCTCCTACCAGATCATCCTCCTTGTAGTGCATCTTAGATGTGTGTCTCCTCATGCTGTAGACCGTCAGCAGCAGGTACATGAAGGCGAAGGTCGTATGGAGCCACAGCAGCTTGGTCCTGGAATCAAGAACCGGTTCAGGTTCCGTTGGACTCTGCAGTCTGCAGCGGTCACCTCTTACTTTCAGTATTGTTCCGCTGTGGCAAATATTTATGCTGAGCTAGCAGTTTCCTAAAACTTGTTCTTGTAAACGAGGCAAAGACTTTCTTCCAATTCCAGTATCCATGCTAAGCTAGGCTAACATTTAGTCTGTGTTTTAGGTTTCATGCTAAGCTAGGCTAGGCTAAATCAATTCAAAATCTTATACTTCATTTGTATATGTGGCCAAAGTTCTTGATGAAAACATGCAAACAGACGGAGTGTTGGCTGGAGGCCGGCTGAGCGCCACTCACTCTGACTTCAGGTTGGCGATGGTGGTGCGTCCGAAGCTGTAGGCGTTGTTCTCTGGAACAGACAGACATGACAAAACCTTCACGTTCCCACAGTTCTGACACTGTTCCAGACCAAAAGCTGGAGGTCTACATTTAAACTAGGTCAGGGTTTCCTGGAGTGAGGATTCACCAGAACCAGACTCGGGTCACAACACTCAGAACAGTAACTACAGACCGGATGGACCGAGTCCGGGTCCAGCTAGAACCACCAGCTAAATCACGTCTAGAGCGGCGCGGAGCACCTGCAGCCGCCGCCTTTACCTTCTTTGGAAGGAGGTCCAGGAGCTCCCTGGCTTAGGAAAGCATCTGCACTGATAATTCTGACTAAAACCAACCAGAAACAAACGGAGAGCATCATGAAGGGAATCCTGCAGACCGACCAGAGTCTGCAGCTTTGGGCCTCTGAGGCTCAGCTGGAGCGCTTACCCAGCAGGTCACCGGAGAAGTTCACCGGCAGGACGATGCCCACGGAGAGGACGCCGACGACGACCAGCAGGCCGATGATGTGGCGCTGGAAGGACAGGTAGTGCACGGCGTCTTCGCCGCACTTCTCACGGATCTCCTCGTCCCTGAAGCGTCGACGAAGGAGACAGACCTCAGACCCTCAGATCAGACATTTCCAAAGCTAAGAGAAGCAGGCGGGTTGTTGAGAGCCAGACTTACTTTATTCTGAAGATGGCCGTGAGCCAGGAACAGAAGCCCTGCAGGAGAAACCAGACGGATCAGAACCAGAACCCTGGAGCATGTACATAAGAAAAACGACATTTCATTTCAGGACATTTCCATCACAGGACAGACAAAAGCAACCAGACAAGGGGGCAGGGCCTGGCTGTGTTTCCAGGCACATTGTAATGGTTTATATATCAAATATCACTTACATTAATAGCATTCCTTCAAATGCTATTAATTTCAAAGCTCCTCCTCCAGGAAGTCATCCAACATGGCTCCTCTATTAACCCTTTCAGTGCTAGCACATTGAGAGGAGGAGCTGCGCCTGGAAGGCGGGGCTAGGTCCACCCGGGCGTTTTGCAGCTGTTGCCATGGAGATTAAAGGATTTCTCAAACATGAAAGAATCAAAGCAGCAGAGCAGGGAAAACATGATCATTGATACTGTAAGATCTGAAAAATCTAAATACCTGGTTGCTCAGGCCTGCAGTTGTTTTTACAGGTCAAGTTATTAACTGTCTGAAAGCTTTTACAGCTTCTGTTGATCTTTGTAGTGACGTTTTTAAAACTCTCAGCCCCAAGCGGCTCTGCTCCTCTGTGTCTTTGTCCCATTTGTCCACTGAACGTCTGGACCGCCTCCCTGCTCGTTTATTGAAAGATATTTTTGGTCCTGCCTTGATAAATATCTCTCCTTCGACTGGACGGGTCCAGTCAAAGCCCAACTTACACCACAGTGTTCTTGCTAATTTTAGACCCGTTTCTAAACTAGTTTTTATCAAAAGTTTTAGAGAAGATTGTTTTTACTCTGCTCTTTTCTAACAGATCAAGCTATATCTAAATGTGGACACAGAAAGGGCCTTGCTGAGTCTTTATTGATCTCCTAACGGCTGATCCACTGCGGTTTTATTGTTCCGAGATTGAAGTGCAGCGCTCCATCTTTTCGATTGGATTGCATCACTGTGTTGGCCTTAGATTGGTTCTCATCAAATTTGAACATTTTTCTGTTCATCTTGATCTCTGTTCCTCTGTGGCAGAAGCTCTGAATGATGGAGGTTCAGTTTTAGCTCCTTTCTATTGATTTTGTATTTGGTGCCTCTTGGATATATATTTTTTTAATCACTGTCTTTTTATTGAGGTTTTTCTTTTCATACATACAGTTTGTAAATACAAAGAAGTGTTTATCC
>CAEFZY010062837.1:0-17878 GCA_903066815.1 Brachyrhaphis roseni | reverse complement strand
CAGTGTCAGAATCTCACTGAGGAAGAAACTGCATTAGGTTTTCTATCACTTTATTATTTCTGCTATAACTGATGTATATTTGCATATAAAATAAGTCAATAGGGTTTAATTTACAATTTCTATGTCTTCGTGTCATGAGGTAGATCTCAGCCGGCTGGTGAGAGAAAAAGTAGATCTTGGTCTCAAAAAGTATGAGCACCCGTGGTTTAGAAGTTTCAGTGGTTAGAATAACTTTAGTTGTAGCCAACAAGTACCTCTGTTTGTACATTTGCATTTGTCATGGTTTATGGAAAGTGTTTTGAAAATTCAAGCTGCATTTTTTTTAACTGGTGTAGTTTCCTATTGAAGGCAACTATGCTTTTATTCTAGCTCTAGAACGACCTTTCACTTCTTGCTATTCAGTCTTTTAAAAGCAATACAGCCTAAGTTAGTTTGAAAATTTTTAGGCCATAACAGAACATGAGGTCACTGTGAGATTTTAAAATCCACCTCAGATTCACTAAATAATAATATAATGATGTAAAATTATCATTATAATTTTAATTTGCTGGTATTTCCTTTACAGCTTTCAAAATGTCCTATCTTTCAACTGGACTGAGAGATAGATTAAGATTCTAACAAGTAGACATTTACTCAATTATCTCCATGTCCCTTTTTTTAAAGATTAAATTGCATTTAAACTTTTATGATTCTCACGCTCATTCACATACTTTTAGATAAGAGCAAGAAAGACAAATGGCCAGTGTCAGAGAGTATGCCGGTAGTCATCAGGTAAATCTCTAAATTTAATTTGGCCATGTGTTAGTAAGTGAATTATATATTTTAATATTCAGTTTGCTGATTGAAAGTGGGATTGTTAAGTCTACTTTGGAAAGTTTTAAAGTTTTACATTTTTGAGATTATGTTTGTGGGTTTAAGTTTAAGAAAGCCAGTTGTTACCAGAGGAAAAGTCTTTAAAACAGGGAAAGTTTCTTCCATCAGATATGCCCTTTAAATTAGTCATTTCTTAGTTATTACATGTTGAAAAGTCAATGGCCCTTTAATTTTACACAATGTCTCGGTTGTTTCAAATATTTGTTCGTCTACATCAGAGAACTGAAGACATATTCATTTTGTGATATTCCCACCAGGCTGATACAGATGAGGATATTGATGCTTTTAAAACAAAAAACAACTTTTTAAAGAGCTCCTTCTATAGAATTTATTTGATGTCTACCTCTGGTTTGTCTAATATATTTTTTAAAATTCATTTTAAGATATATTTTAATCTATTTGAATAGTTACATTTACTGACGTTTTGAAGTTCCAAGCCTCCTAGACTTTAGTAAAGTTAAATGTCCATAAAATTTTGATATGATGGAATCTAAGCTTTTGAAGCAGTTCTGTGGTTTAACTCGAATCATAGAGAAGATACAGTTTATGACAGAGAGAACTATCATTTTAATTGCAGGCCCTCTTTCCTTGAGCCAGAAAGGAAGATTTCTCTACCATGTGAGGTTTTTTCTATTAATCTGAGTAATATGGTATAATTTAATTGTGTCTGCTCTTTCAGCTTGCTGGAATTATTGATGCCAGGTATCTGATGTTGCCAGTCTGTAAAAGAATGGTTGAAGATAGACGGATATTATGCATTTATGAAGTTATTGTCTCTGTAGGAAATGGGTTTAAATTTTCCAAAAAGAACTCAATATCAGCATAAAAATATTTTGTACTATTTAGATTGGAAAAATACTTTTGTTTGAAACTGCCAGTTCCTGAATTACTGGCAGGACATCGCCCTGATAGGGGCAGACATTGCTTGTATGTTTAGACATGAGTTCATTACAGCTTGTAATTCTTTGCACACTCTACAAAGTGTTTATGGGTGTAGTTCATTTTATGGACTTATTTACATTAATCTCACTTAATTCAGTTGGTTTGGTGACAATTTACATTTTTGTGTTCAATTAACTTAAAAATTACAAATCTCGTTAACTTAATTAACTTGAAGGAACTTTTTGGTTTGACTTTATTTGAAACAATTGAGTTCAATGCAAGTTTCATATCCTAATTCTGACCAATTCAATTTATTATGTTCATCCAACTCTACATATTATCATCCAACCCAATTCAAAGTTTCTATAACTTCATTCATTAAGTGTGTTTAACATGACAGACATAAGTCACTCTTACTCAAATAATTTATTTCTGTCTAATAAGTAATTCAGATTTCTTTTAGTAAGTACAGAAAGTCAACTCAAACTTTGAAATTATTACAAACTAACAAGCTAAAATATCCACTATTACATTCTCACTCACATTGTACTTAAAATACAACTAGAATTTAAGTAATTTTAAATGTATGTTTTGACATGTTATTTTGGTCTTTCAAAGATCCCGTACACTGAAAAAATAAAATAGCCTATCCAACTTAATTTATTAAGTTGGTTTAATTTAATAAATAAGAAGGGGAAGAATCAAACCTGTGATGGCCATGTCGAGGACAAAGATCTCCATATATGAATTACGCTTAACCACTGCACCACCACAGCAGATATAGGTTCTGTCCCTGATGAAGCTTGTGTCATGATGTCAGATGTAAGACGTACATGGCATTGAACTCAATTGTTTCAAATGCACATTTTAGAGCACTCTCAAAAGTGTATTTGAAATAATTAAGTTCAATATTGGTTTCGTAGCCGACAAATGATGTCATGACGCAAGCTTCATCAGGAACAGATCTTGTACCAACCGGACGCTGTGGTGGAGCAGGGGTTAAGCACAACTCACATAGGAACACCTTAGTTCTTGACGCGGCTGTTGTAAGTTTGTTTCCTACCAGATGACCTTAGCTGCTTGAGTTCCCTCTCTGTCATTACCCACTTTCCTGTCTAACTACTCTGAAATAAAAGCCACCTGAAGTTAAAAACCGGTCATTTATTAGATTTTTTCTTTATTTGAAATAGACTAATTGATTTGAGTAAGGCTTACTTAAATTTGTCATTTTAAACACACTTAATGAATTCAGTAAAGAAAAAACTTGAATTGAGTTGGATGAACTTAATGAATTGAGTTAGCTGATCATAATATATAGAGTTAGATAGACATAACTAATTAAGTTTAACCTGAAGTTGGTTAAACTTAATAAATGAAGTCATGTGCAGCATGTGTATCACGTTTTCACATGTGTACGACATGATACAAATGTGAAAACATGTGATGCACATATAAAACATGTGCATCACATATTGTCTCACATGTGAAAACATGTGAGACAATAAAATATGATACATATCTGAAACATGCATCACATGATGTGATACATAAAATATGTGATACCCATGTGTAAGGGATGGCTTACACATGGAGTAAGCGATCCCTTTACTGAGTTGGAGTTTACTGATCTTTGTTTTTATTTGAAGCAAACTAACATTTCAAAACTATATTTTTTATGGAAGTCAAATCATGTTTTTTTGACTCTTATGGAGATACAGTAAGTGCCAAAACCTCAGTCTGTTTCAAATGATCACAGTGAAACTGAAAATTGAATAGCATTTGCATTTAGCATTTGTCTTGTGAATTTCATGCTCTTTTTTTGAAACATGTTCTAGAGTGGTGCATTTTAAATGATGAAAATACTGTATATTTAGCAATTTACTGAGTGTGTGTCTTTAAGACTATCATTGCTCATTATTATTGATTGTTATATTATTATTATTATTATTGTTCATCTCTTTTTTTCTTTCAATTTTTGTGTGCTGTGGTTGGATAAACAAAGTATCCTCCGTTTGGAGATCAATAATATATTATTTTCTTATTATTTATTACTATTTTTATCTTTGTGACAGAACTTTCAAAAGGAAGCTGCCAAGAGGTCAAGATGGCTGACAATGTGTATGCATTGCCATTCTTCTACGGCAACATAACCAGAGAGGAGGCAGAAGTCTATCTGAGACAGGCAGGAATGAACAACGGCTTGTACTTACTACGGCAAAGTCGAAACTATCTTGGAGGCTTTGCATTGTCTGTTTCTAATTCAGGTCGCTTGTACCACTACACAATTGAAAGACAACCCAATGAAATGTATGCTATTGCTGGTGGTAAGAGTCACAGGTGCCCTACAGATGTGATAGACTATCATTCTCAAGAGACGGATGGTCTTGTATGTCTGTTAAAGAAGCCCTGCAACAGACCCAAAAATATGCAGCCAAAGGTTGGTCCTTTCGAGGACTTAAAGGAAAGACTGATCCGGGAATATGTGAAGCAGACTTGGAACCTGCAGGTCAGTTTGAGCTGGATCCTTAAAATAGTAAAATTTTATCTATTTTTTATTTTTATGTAGAACAACCATGTTTGTAGTGCAGTAATTACTTACTTGTGACATATTAACCAAAATATCAGCAGCAAAATAGTTAAAGTAGGAAAGTAAGCTGAAATATTTTAATCATTGTGGTTTTGCTTTACTGGTCGCTCATGGCAACCTTACAACATCTCAGAAACTTTGAAACATAAATAAAACGAAAATTTGCTCCATATTTTCAATATAAATTTATGGTTAATAATTAACATTTGGATTTCTTGACAACTCTGAAGCTTACAGTTTTTGTTGACAAGAAAATTGAAATGACCAGAAAAGAACCCAGTCTTTCCCTGGAGGTCACAGAACCATTTAGTGTGGTTTTATTCTTATTGTTAAAAATTTTCTTTTCTTTTTTTGTGTTACATGTTTTTGAGGTGTTCAGCCCAACAATGTAACATTTAGAATTGTTGTTTTAATGTCCATAAGAAAGGCAACAGATTTACTTTCACAAGTGGAGAATTAATGGTCAGGTCACTGAAACTTGGTGTTGGTAACAGGTCCTTTGAGAAGCAATTTTTGTGGATGATTTATTGAAAAAAATGAAACTTTATCTCCGCCACTAACCTTATAAATATTTTATTATTTCTGAGTTAGACTAGTGGTCATTATAGGTGCTTTCAGACCAGCCCTGTTTAGTCCGCTTTAATCGAACTCCAGTCCATTTATGTAGAAAGTCATTTGGGGTGGTGTGAATGTGCAGTCAACTCTGGTCTGCCTAAAACCCTAAGTTCAATTGAAGCAAACTCTGGTGCAGTTCAAATGCATATATTTGAACAGCAAGAGGACCAGAGACCGCCCCAGCAGCGGGAAGCGAGCTACAGTGCAGGGCGTTCTCAGTAAATACAACCAAAACAATTGTGCTAGTCTTGCACTAGAGGGAGAAATGGCTTGTGGTCTTTTACCAAAAAAAAAAGAAATCCTACAACCGATAAAATCTGATAATTGCTACTCAATTTTTATTTAAATTTTGTGAAGAAGTAAGTTGGGCTTATTCAAAGCCCGCTAGGGAACATAGGAAAATTTTTTCTTTTGCATATCGTAAGTTTTGCGTTCCCTCACAATATACTTACTGCAATATTTGCTGACCTATTTTGTGTCACATTGACATTTGAATTTCAAATTTCAAATTTATATACATTTAAAGAGCCTCAGTGAAAACGTATTTACTAACTCTTTGGTGCAGAAAACTGATTGAAAATCGATTTATTCACTGCATGTTTGTCTGCTTGTGTAAGGCTGAGATGGAACTACATAGGAAAACGGCTCTTTAAACCATTCAGACTACCAATACAAAACAATCAAAACTGTCAGATGACTCATTGTCCTGTGACATTAACTCAGAAATAGTCCAAATAGTTTGAATGTATTTTTTATTTGTTTCCTTTTTACGGAAAGTTTCAGTTTACACTATAGGTTTGTGGTGCTTTTGTGTCCTAAAAAGAAAGATATAAAACTTTAGCTATTTCACAATGAGATATTAATGTACATGGAAAAACCTTCCGAAAACTTTCCATTATAGCAGAAAATGCTGCATGAATTGATCAGTACATGATTGGGAGAATGCAAAACCTGTTGCAAGGTAATGTAAAAGTTTTGCAAGGGAACACAAAAGAAAGAAAAATACTCCATGTCATCTACGGGACTCCGTGGCTTATGTCTTCTTTGGAGTTTTTTTTTTTGTCATTTCCGTCAGTAATTCTTAATTCAGTGCCCTGAACCAAGGGGAACAGGTTTTTCAACTAGTCTGACACAGTGCAGTGTGAAATCTAACAAATGTCGTAAACTTGGTCCCAACTAGAACCAAGTTTGCCAAACTTTCAGGTGTGAAAACACCCTCAGTGTGAGGCATGAGGCTTGACAACTCATTCCTGGTTTGTATATTTTCCTTGTTTTAACTTTGAGCTTAAAATAAGTTTTGTTTGCACATAGGGTCCAGCCCTTGAGCAGGCTATCATCAGTCAGAGGCCTCAGCTGGAGAAACTCATTGCCACCACTGCTCATGAAAAAATGCCCTGGTTCCATGGAGCAATAACACGAGAGAACTCAGAGCCCAGGCTTCAGAATGGTTCCCGTACAAATGGAAAATTCTTGTAAGTATTTGAAAATTACTCAAGACCATGTTTATAGAGAATCTGCAGAAATATAGTTATTAACTGTTATTTATGTTTAAGCTTCTAAATTTAAGTGAAGGGTGCCAGTACATGTGTTTTAGCTCAAACTTTAAGAGGCAGAAGTTGTCTAGGCGGAGGAGTTGCATGATAAGACACAGGCACACACGCCCACACACACCCACGCACGCACGCACATACACAAACACACACTCTCTCTCTCTTTCTCTGTGGTTTCCGCTTTGACAGTTTGCAAAGGACTTCCTGAAGTAGCCATGTAAAAAGAAGTCTGAGAACAGGGTAAAGTGTGACTGACCCTTTTTTCATAAAACATCTTACAGGAAGTGGTCTTTTTCTTCTGAAACATGGCCTCAACTCCATGACAAGTTTTATTTTAGAAAGCCATTTCAGTCCTTCTGTATCTATGGCAAGTATATTTATAGTTATTTTGAAAATATAACTTTAAATATACTTCAAGAAGTAGCTTGTTACATAAATTTAGCAACATGAAGTACAGTTATGTATGTTACACAACAAAATTACATAATGGTCTGTCTTTTCTGTGCACTTTAAATGTAATTTTGGGAACACTACTTTTCTCAGCATAAGACTGGACGTTTATTTGAGTTACTGTTTAGTTCCTGGTTTCTATTTATGTTGTGATGTCTTAGCTGGTTCCTTTTGACTTCCTGAGCTATGAAAAAGTCACAGCTGTCACTTTTCACAGTTCACATGCTGTGTGGTAACAGGTGGGGTTAAATACTGTTAAAACTAAAGTAAAAAAATTTACAAAATGAAGGATTTGCACTGAACTTTTTAACAAATTTGAATAGTAATCCAAATAAACAAATAAATGGAATTATTGATTATTAATAATTCAGTTAATCATCAATACTACTGAATAAACTGTATGTAATTACTAATAAATTATTTCAAAATAAATGTAAAGAGCAAGGTATTCTGATTATTGTCCAGTTCTTAAAGGAACATTATTCTGAGACATTAGTTTAGAACAGGGAGCCTCAAGTCCAGTTCTTCTGAGCTACCATCCTGCAACTTTCAGATACTTTCCTTCTCCAACACACCTGAATCAAATGAACGGCTCGTTCAGTGAGGGAATTCAGCCATTTGATCCCAGTCTGTTGGAGTAAGGAAGCATCTAGATGTTGCAGGACTGTAGCTCTCGAGGACTGGACTTGGGCAGTCCTGGTTTAGAATCATAAAACTGAATCTAAGTGCAATATGTTTGTTGGAAAATATTACATTTTGGCAGATTATTATTTATTTTTGTAAGATAAGATAAGATAAGATAAGATAAGATAAGATAAGATAAGATAAGATAATTTCACTAGTCTCCCATAGGAGAAATTCATCTTGGAAGCAGGGGCAAAACTACAATGCAACAATAAAAAACCCATCCAAAGGGACCATGAATAAATACATAAGAACATAAAAACATAAAAGCAAAGTGACAAAACAGATCGGCAGTACATACCCATACCCATTTACATCCACATGCAATACATCCTCTACATGCTACTCTTGGTCAATGTCTGGTGTGTTTGATATTAAACTGTATAGTTTTTACCTTGTATTCAGCAGGACATTAAGCTCCTAATTTTAACAAATAAAGTCCCTGTGGTTAATAAATTGATACTTTCTCTTATCTTCCTGTAACAAAATAGATTCAACCTGACAGAATAAGATGAAACAATGGCATACAAATGTTTAATGCTACATTATCTCCTTTGTGTCTTCTGCTTACATGTGTAGAATTCGACAGAGAGATCAAAATGGATCATATGCTTTATGTTTACTGCATGAAGGCCAAGTGATGCATTATCGCATTGACAGAGACAGAATGGGCAAGCTCTCCATTCCTGATGGAAAGAAATTTGACACCTTGTGGCAGGTTACCAGTGTTTTTACATTTTGTGTTACTTGGAAGACCATTAGATTCTATTAAATTACCAATATCATTATGATGGCCAGCATTATTAGCTTAGTAGATGATGTAGCTTTTGTGACATATTAATTCTTACAGTTCAAGAACATAAAGACCTTTCTAGAGCTAAAATGATTTAGAATCACGGAAATTGTTTCGCTGGCATTTGTTGGTTTAATTAATGGTAAATAGTTAACTTTAATTAATGTTGTAATTTATATTAAATCATTTTATTTTTGTTGCTTTAGTTATTGTCATGGAGTTGGGTAATGATAGCTCAAACTTATTTTTTTTTTCAAGATAAGGTAAAAATATTATAAACTTTATTTTTGTGATGCTGCAGTGTGGCTATTATTTATATTCATTCTTTCTATTAGGCTGCACTGTCTTAGTGATTACTTAAAACATTTTAAACTATTTCTCTTCATGTGACAGTTAGTGGAGCATTACTCCTACAAACCAGATGGCTTGTTACGAGTACTCACAGAGCCATGTCCAAAACCTGATGGTGAAACTGGTAAAGAAAGACACAACTGATCAAAATTTGTCAAGATTAGTCTCTTGCACTTAAGTTTAAAAGCTGATTTTATTACCATATCCCAGTCTAACCCAGATTGATCCTCATGTTTCAAATTTCTTGTTCACAGTGCTAATAGGACGACCAGTACCTCCATTGAACCATCCTGGATCAGGTTCTGTCATTGTAAGTTATTCATGGAAAAGGTTTTGGGTAAGCACATTTGATACAAATGTCTTTACGGCCCAAATTTTCAGAAAGGATAAAAGAAAATCCACACTCTTCCATGTCTCAGTTTTTATCACCTCAAAGCAGGTTTAATAAATAAATTATTTTAAAAGTTTGGGTCATCAGCAATCATCAACACTCTGGAGTGATCACAAGTTCTTTGACTTGAATGACCATAAAAAGACTACAGTATCTTTTACAAATACTTTTTCGACATCTTTCATTCCTAGAAAAATGCAGCACATGGTCTTTGCGTCATGTTTAAACAGCTCAACATACCTGGAAAAAAGGTAAATACATTTCACAAGCTTAATAGTTACTTCAACAAGCATCAGTGCTCTTACTGCCACAATTTCAAGATGTCTGCCTTGGTCTGATTGATAGATGTAACTAAAAAATTTTGACAAAAAAAATATTCCTGCATGTCAACTGTTCTTTGCATGTTCACATATGAGGTTCGGTTTTACCATTAGGATATAGTAAAGATATAGATAGTAAAACAGGTACCCATAATGCTCACAGGTGGAGCTTAAGAAGGGGCTGGGAGGGCAGCGCGCCCCCTTGAGGGAGTCAGGTTTCCCAGTCAGGTTTAAGTCATGGTTCCTAAAAATTTGCAAGACCGACTGATTTTGGTGATGTAGTGAATATAAAATATTTAATAAAATGTGGTGCTGCATTACTAGCTTTATTTTCACTCTTTTAACTTTATGACACAGAAATTCATAAGCAGTTCCAGGTGTATTTCCTGTCACCAACCGTTCCCCAATGTCATCATTGGGGGCCTGTTGTCACTTAGCAACAGAATGGAGACTAGACGGAGCTTTTTTTTTATGGACTAAGTTAACGTGAGTGGCACTTCAATATAAGCATAAAAGTGGAACGGCAAAGCGAAAGGAAAGGAAAAAAGAGAAACCGAGGAGAAACAAGTTACAAAAGCTGAATGCACATTTTGTTCATCTCTGCAGATGAGCTGGACTTTTTTGTGGGCACCAATTCAGGCCTGCCAGCACAGCCAGGCAGCCGGGCTAGTTACAGATAGGAATTCTAATTATTATTCATAATGTGTGAGTTAGATATAGACTTTTGATGATTGAAAATTGTAGTGGCCCTGCTGCCAGCTTGTATCCCCAGTTTTCTCTCTTGGTGATACAGCGGTGATGTGAGGGACTTACACGCTTTTGAAAATCCACATTGAACACACGCGAGCCAAGAGAGCGGCATGGCGTCTAGCTAAGGCGTACGTGGGAGCTTCCTGCAAGAGCACCTTCCAAATTGTCCAGATTGGGTGTGAATGGTGGCACGCGGTATGTGTATAGAGATACAAAAATCCAGAGGTGCGCGAGGCGCTGCGACAACCAGCGAGGCCAACATGGGGGTGGGGACGCCGCACACTGCCACTCATCCTGTCCAACGCATCATCCATAAACCTAGCTTCAGCAGTTACTGCTCCAGGCTCCAAAGTGGATGTCAAAATTATCTGATCATTATTCGTGGTGCTGAGCTACTTTGAATTTGTGTTGTTTCATCATTAGTGACCATGTAGCCTGATGTTTCTGTTGTTCTCTTGATTTGTTATTCTTCATATTCATTTGATGGATTTCAAAAATGACATAGTGGCTCTCCATGGTGTGGAAGCTTGTAAGCCTTGCTGTTGCTGGCATGTACATACAGTATATGTTGTAAAATTATGTTATCATGAGCTTTATTATTTGGGTGTTAAGAGCCCGGTTATTAGCACTGCCTGCAGCCCAACTCTGACTTGTTCCGCCAGTGATAATGCTCACAATATTTTAATTCAAAATATTAAATATGTTCTTCCAAAACAGGCATTTTTTTTTTTTTTACAGATTTTTTTTCAATTAAGCACTTTGAGAAGTTGCTTATTTCCACATTCTATTCTCTTTCTATCTTTATAAACAGAGTCCAGCACTCATCCCCACAGACCTTAACATCTATGGAACTGGTAAGCTCCGAAAATGCTCAGCTGAATTAAATTCAGTGTATGCAGTGCCAATTCACAAAACATGTTTAAGAAAATTTTCTGAAAATAAATTAATTTTATCTAATCATAAAGAGACATTCCAATCCAACAATGCAGTCATGTTCAGTTTATTATTCAAATTTCTTAAAAAATTAGAATAATAAACATGCACACATTCATCAGCATGTGAACGCGTGTGTGAAGGGGCGAATCACTGAATGTAGTGTGAAGCATTTGGAGTTCTCTGTACTTGATAAAGTGCTGCACAAGAACAAGCAGTATTTTTTGTGTGGTTTTTGGAACAGTCCGGCCCCACTGTCCGGCCATGATGTGTGCTGCGCTCCTCCTGAGCATTGTGCTAAGACTGCGGCAGGGATAAGAAACCCAGAAGATTGCATTAGGCCATTGACTTGCAGCAATCACTCGTCCTGGATGACCGTTTAGAGAAAGTGGCATTGTGTTTTTGGCTTAGAAGCAATGTCTCCTACTGAGCATGTACATAGTGACAATAGAAAAGAAATTTTCCCCTGAACATGAAGAAACCTCAAGCAGAATGTTTAGGTCCAAATTTAAGCTCTTGAGCAGAACATTTATGGGAATTTTTACAGTTACAATTCCTTTTCATCAAAGTAAGAAATTAATGAGGTAGTTTTGGGAATAGGAAATTTCCAATTCTGGCAATACTGTAAAGGTGAAAGAAAAAAGATATCAACGTTTATTGCATTATTACTGGAGGTCAAGTTGAGTAACTAAACTAACTAAACAGTTAGTTTTTTAGATGTTCTAGTCTAAAGTGGAAAACCCTCTGTTTTGTTTGAGATTAAAACCCAAAGTATAAATACTTCCCAAGCTTCAATTGTCCCAATATGGGACAATTGTGGTGATGGTGGTAGGAGTTTGTCCTGCAATTGGTGGGTTGTCAGTTCGATATCTGTTCTGTCTGCCTCCATTGTTGTGACCTTGGTCTAGACACTTCAACAGTAAAACAGATCATGCACATTCAACTGTGAATCATACCATTGGCCTTCTAAATTGCTGGTGGCTTTAGTTCATGTTACTGTGACAACCAAAAGTTATAGTTTTTCAATCTTCACCTCGCTCAAATCGCTTTCTGCCTTGGGGACATTGTGTTTTTCCCCTTGTGTTTCCCGTGGTTACAAATGTTAATCACTACATAAGATGATCTGGTCATTTAAATAAACACATCAACATTAATTAGGTGTTTTGTATTTATGGTTAAATGTGGGCATGTAGAGAGAAGAGCCTGAGGTGGGACCTTGTAAGCAAACTTTGAGGTACAGCTGTGATTTATAAAAGCAAATCTCTTGCTGGTAGGCAGGTGCATGGTTTTATAAATGTGGATTTGTTTTCAGTATACACCATTTTTGGGCATATGTAAATTTTAGTATGGATCTGCAGTCCTTCATAAATGAGACCCCAAACCTTAAACACTGGAGGTTTCTCTCGTGTAAGAAGAGGGATTGGTAGATGCCACCTCAGGCTGAAGCAGCATGTTAGATGTTTTACTTCTACATTGGCATCATGGGTTCTTGGGCCCAGTGGTGGTTTATGTGTAAATTGCCACCCTGGATGCTATTTTTACAAATTATACATTTTTTAAAATGTTCAATCTTTTCAGAACTACGAACAAAATAACACACCACATATTAGTTTGATTTTCACATCTTGTGCTTTTTAAAGTCTCTTTAAGTTATAACTATTTTACTAAATGTCTTCATAGTGAGCATTAGTAGTACAGCAAAGAATTGCACATCTCCATTAATACAGTGCCATATTATTTGAGAATAAAGGCAGAATATTTCTTACATGTTGCACTTAATATTATTTATATACAGTATTATGCTTCCGACTTTGACATATAATGTCACATTTATTGTAGGGTTGGGGTTATCTTAGAATAAATGTCAAAAACTTTGGGGTAAATATGGGTTTCTCCACATGAGAATAAATTCCCTTTTAATCTACATTTAAAGGTGACATTTTACATTTGTGATATTAATAATTCAAACTTTTCTTAATGAACTTTAAATTGTTTGACTTTCTTTAATATATGAAGTTAGTCTAGTGGATGACATGACACTTATCAAAGGTATAAAAATGTGACTTGTTTTAATACATGTTAGAGAGCTGTTTTAGCCTCTTTAGAGCTCTGTTTTCATTTGAATTTTCAGAGGCAATGCCAATGGACACAGAGGTATATGAAAGTCCTTATGCAGATCCTGATGAACTGAGGAGCTCCACCGTGGATCGCAACCAGCTTTTCTTGGAGGATGGAGAATTGGGCTCAGGAAACTTTGGCACTGTCATGAAAGGAACCTACAAGATGAGAAAGTATGTCACAGCACTTTGGTACAAACAACAGCACTCCTTCAGTCTATTTATTCAGAAAACCATGATTAATTACAACCTTCATATATCCACAAAATGTTCAGTCAGCACTTTGTTACCACGAATCATTCACTGAAATGAAAAGTCATGGAAATCTTACAAAACCCATCCTTGATCCAAATCAAGGTAACCTTCTCAGTTTTGTCACAAAACTGAGGCAAATTTATGAAAGTTGAATCAATCAATCAATCAAATTTTATTTATAGCACATTTCAGCAATAATGCATTTACATCACAAAAACATAAAATTATGCAACATAGAATCAACAATTGAAACATTACATTTAGTCAAGTGCCATCATTAAATTCTTAATCTATTACATTTCAAAAGCAACTCCAAACAGGTGGGTGTTTAGTCTAAATTTAAAGGCACTGTGTTTCAGTGCAGTTTTCTTTGCACTGAAACACACTGGAACAAACTTCCAGAAAACTTTTCTACAGTGTAGAAAACTGTGTAGAAAGTTTTCTACACTAGAAAACTTTCTGCACAGTTTTCTAGGGTAGAAAACTGTGAAGTTTTCTGGAAGTTTGTTCCCGATTGGTGGTGCATAGAAGCTGAATGCTGCTTCTCCATGCTTGGTTCTGGGGATGCAGAGCAGACCAGAACCAGAATCTGAGGGGTCTAGAAGGTTGGTACGACACCAGCAGATCTTTAATGTATTGTGGTGCTGAGCCATTCAGTGATTTATAAACTAACAACAGTTTTTAAAATCTATTCTCTGAGCTACCGGGTGCCAGTGGAGAGACTTTAAAACTGGTGTGATGTGCTCTGTCTTCCTGGTTTTAGTGAGAACAGGAGCAGCAGCGTTCTGGATCAGCTGCAGCTGTTTGATTGATTTGTTGGACAGACCTGTGAAGACACTGTTGCAATAATCAATGTGACTAAAAATAAACACATGGCTGAGTTTCTATAGATCTGGCTGAGACATTAATCCTCTAATCCTGGAGATGTTCTTCAGGTGATAGAAGGTGTAACTGTGTTTATGTGGCTCTGAATGTTCAGGTCAGAGTCCATCACTACTCCCAGGTTTCGGGCTGGTTGCTGGTTTTTAGTTGTAATAACTGAAGCTGTGCATTGACTCAAGATCGTTCCTCTTTAGGTCCAAAGATGATAACTACAGTTTTGTTTCTATTCAGCTGGAGAAAGTTTTGGCACATCCACACATTGATCTGTTATAATCATCTGTTCAGTGATTTGATGGGTTCTGAATCACCTGGTGACATCATAATGTAGAGCTGTGTATCATCCACATAGTTATGATAGCTAATCTTATTTCCTGTTATTTCCTAAGTGAATGGGAGAATATAGATATTGAATAAGAGTGGTCCTAGGATTGAGGCTTGGGGTACCCCACATGTGACCTTTGACCTCTTTGATGAGAAGTTTCCTATTGAAACAAAGAATTTCCTGTTCTTTAAGTAAGTTTTGAACCAATTGAGTTCTGGACCAGAGTTCTACCTAACTTTCCAGTCGATTTAGTGATATGTCATAATCAACTGCGTCAAAAGCTGCACTGATGTCTAACAGTACCAGCACTGTTGGACCTTCCACAGTCTGTGTTTATATGGATATCATTGAACACTTTGACAAGGTCAGTCTCAGTGCTGTGGTGGGCCCGGAAACCAGCCTGAAATACATCACAGCATTTTGTTATCAATAGGAAGTTATTTAATTGTTTAAACAGCTTTTTCGATAACTTTGCTGGTGAATGGGAGGTTGGAGATTGGCCTGTAATTCTAGTGTAGTAGTGATTTGTCCAGATTGTTCTTTCTTATCAGAGGTTGGACAACTGCTGTTTTTGAAGCCCGAGGAAAAACACCTGATGAAAATATTGAGTTTACTATTTGGATCAGATCATTTGTAATGACAGGTAGGACTTTTTTAAAGAAAGTTGTGGGTGGATATCCAGACAGCAGGAACTTGAGCTTAATTAATTTATAATTTCCTCTGATCTTTTATAATTAAGTAGTTGAAAATGGGTAATTTTTTATGCATTTGTTATGTTTGGGTATAGCATTGGTGCTGGATTTCAGGGTTTCCCCCATAAAACCTGCTAAGCCCGGTGGTGGAGGCGCCGATTCAGTCCACCGGTGGTCCACCGTGTTTTTGTATTAAAAGATGTTAAGTAGACAGAAAATATAAAAATATTACTGGGTAATTATATGTTGCGGGAAGATATAGCCAGTGAAATGATATTTAAACCCACAACTAGTCTTAGAAACAACAAATCAAAAAATACAATTAAAATGAATATCAAATATTTGCACTTCTGTGTAATCTAAATTAAGTCAGCAGCTCTTCAAGGCCCCCAAGGGCTTCAGGGGCCCATAAAGGTTAATATTTTATCACAGACCACAGATACGTAAATGTAACATTTGTTTATTGGAATTGTCAATGCTGTTGAATTAGATTTAATGGTTTCAGCATGCATAAGTTAAAATATAATTTTTTTTTAGCATTTATATGTAAGATTTTTAGGAGCTGGCAAGTTTACTTTGTAAAAGTTCAAAGAACAATATTCATAGTTAGATTGTTTTGTTACCATAACAACAATCTGATCCTATGAGTTTAATCTTTGAGTTTGAGCTCTGTTTGTTCACAAATACAAATTAGTAAACTGCATTTATAACTTATTGCTTTTTAGGATGGCCAGTTAAACTATTCCCCCTGCCCTAAAACACAGAAGCTGTGTTTTAGTGAAACACAGCTTCTGTGTTTCACTAAAACACAGAAGCTGTTAGAGGGAGGGGGGGGGGGTTTATCAGCAAGGGGGGCCCCTAAGTCAAATTTTGATTAAGGCCTAATACAGCCTTGGGCCGGTCCTGCATGAGTTAAATCCGCTGCACTGCGCACAGAGATGCGCAACCAACGGGAGATTTAATTCAATGTTGCTAATGTGGCTTTAGCAGCCAGAAATTGTTCTGGGTGCTCGAGTTTATGGGACTGCTTTCTCAGATCTCCGAGCACATTAACTCTGGCCGACAAAGCATTTCATATGGTTTGATGCGTCGTGTAACTGGAAAAATAATACTAAAAGAATAATAAAATAACATGAAACCAGCGCGATGCGTGACTACGAGGAGAGCGTGAAAGCTCCTCACCGGGCTGAACCTGCATGATGAGGTTAGCGCTGGTTCGTTAGCCACTAACGCTCCGGCCAACTGGGACCATAGACATAAACTTTATTAGTGCAGACAGAGCCGAGCTCTGGACAGTGTGTTGAGATGGAAACGCCGAACAAAATTCTTTGTCCACAAATATAAATCATTCTCACCCCTCGCTCAACGCACCTCTAAAAGGACCACTACAAGTTATTCAAGTCTTGTGCGAAATTCTGTTCCCCTGTGAAATTCTGCCCCCCTGTGTCAGGAGCGCGCATTGCAGCCAGAGAAGCGGATCTGACCACTGTTTGTGTTATTTTAAACGCCAAGAGAATCGGTCTTTTTCCAACTTTTGTCACTTAAGCCCGACAGAAATAAAGGTCAGTCACCAAAAATAGGTTTCCAACACGTTGTGTGCATTTATAATTTCTCATTGCTGATATATGGAAACTGGCTAATAGCCTGGCGCAAAGACTTCCTGAAGAGATGACAGTGTAGACTTTCTGGTAAATCCCATTCTAATGTAAAATATGACAGATTACTGGATTAAGGACATTTCTATACTACATGCTGTCACACATAACAATTTTTGAGAATTTGGAAACAGTTGCTGTAGACAAAAAAAAACTCTCTGTATGGTAACAGATCAGGCTGAGACTCTGGCAAATGGCAAAGACCAAAAATCTTTATTACGTTTGCAAACGGAGAAAACACAGCACAGCACAGCACAGCACAACAGCTGTACCTGCAATGAGTTCTGATTTGGAGCTGCAAGCTCTCACAATATATAGGACTCTCCCACAATGTGGTCACTCCCTGGCTCAGAGCCAGTTGAACAGGTTTAATGCAGTCATGTAACCTCAGGGTGTACAGGATGCAACCTCATCCTCACTGAAAGGTCAGTTAATTGTTTAGATAATAAACATCTTCTTGCTCAAAATATGGAAGTTTCCAAAAGTCAGGTTTACTAATGAAACAATTTCGCATAACAAAAACATTGTCAGACCTTGTTCATGCACGTACTCTCAGCTTATGACATTCAATGGAGAAACTTGTTAGGCCTTAGGGCTTATTCCATCTTACTATATTTACCTAAACTATCTGTTGTTATCTGTTAACAAACTCTGGCGCCTTGCTTTTGTACGTGTGGTGAAGCATTGTCCACTCATCAGCAATGTTCCCTCTAATTTTTCATGTAGCTGGGCATACACACAGCCTCCCTGAGCACACTGAGGACCACTGTGAGCAA
>CAEFZY010062836.1:0-19299 GCA_903066815.1 Brachyrhaphis roseni | reverse complement strand
CATCCATCCAACATCCATCCATCATCCATCCATCATCCATCCATCCAACATCCATCCATCATCCATCCATCCAACATACATCCATCATCCATCCAACATCCATCCATCATCCATCCATCCATCATCCATCCATCCAACATACATCCATCATCCATCCAACATCCATCATCCATCCATCCATCATCCAACATCCATCATCCATCCATCCATCATCCATCCATCCATCCATCATCCATCCAACATCCATCCATCATCCATCCAACATCCATCTATCATCCATCCAACATTCATCCATCCATCTAGTTTTTTCTTCTCCATCTCCTCCAGGTTGGTTCCCGTCTTCAGTTGAGGGTTGAGAAGAATTTTGCGGTTCCTGACGTTCACTACTTGGTGAGCATCTTCTCCTAGAGTCCGGAGCGTTTCCTACCCATGATGCCTTGCTGATGCTCCGTGTCTGCAGGTGAATTCCAGAGGTCAGGTGGTTTCTGCTGGGAGGAGCTCAGGTGATGTGAGTCTGGTTCCTGAGCCGTCCTGGGCTCCTCTGGCCTCCGTCGTCATTTACTGCGTCCATCCTGGCGGTGAGGTCATCAATGATGTCATCCATCTGCCCATCACACACTTCCTGCAGAACCAGGTCACCCACCTGCTCTGGACTTCCTGAAACAGGGTCATGTTTTCCCACCAATCAGTGACCGATTGGTCATCCTGTGGTCTGCAGGTGTCTCTGAGATGGAGCAGAGACCTGCTGACGCCGGGGGAGGTCGTGACCCTGAATGTGTCGGTGGAGGAACCGGACTCTCTGGTCGGGATCATGGTGGTCGACAAAGCCACGCGGTGGGCGGGGTCAAACAACGACATCACCATGGAAACGGTCAGAACCACCAACACAACATTTGACCTCACCAGAACTCAGAACCGCATGTTTAGATGAAAGCAATCAAACTGGTTCTAACTGGTTCTTACTGGTTCCGACTGGTTCTGACTGGTTTTAAGTAGTTCTAGTTGGTTTTAACTGGTTCTGACTGATTCTTACTGGTTCTCACTGGTTCTGACCGGTTCTAACTGGTTCTGACTGGTTTTGACCGGTTCTAACTGGTTCTTACTGGTTCTAACTGGTTCTGACTGGTTCTAAATGGTTCTTACTGGGTCTGACTGGTTTTGACCGGTTCTAACTGGTTATGACTGGTTCTGACTGGTTCTTACTGGTTCTAACTGGTTCCGACTGGTTATGACTTGTTCCGACTGGTTCTTACTGGTTCTAACTGGTTCCGACTGGTTCTGACTGGTTCTAAATGGTTCTTACTGGGTCTGACTGGTTCCGATTGGTTCTGACTGGTTCTAAATGGTTCTTACTGGGTCTGACTGGTTCTAACTGGTTCCGACTGGTTCTGACTGGTTCTAACTGCTTCTTACTGGTTCTTACTGGTTCTGACTGGTTCTGACTGGTTCCGATTGGTTCTGACTGGTTCTAACTGGTTCCGACTGGTTCCGACTGGTTCCGACTGGTTCCGACTGGTTCTTACTGGTTCTTACTGGTCCTAACTGGTTCTTACTGGTTCCGATTCATTCTGACTGGTTCTAAATGGTTCTTACTGGGTCTGACTGGTTCTGACTGGTTCTGACTGGTTCTAACTGGTTCCGATTGGTTCTGACTGGTTCCAACTGGTTCCGACTGGTTCTGACTGGTTCTGACTGCTGTTTCCAGGTGCGGGAGCAGATGACGGAGTCGTCTCTGGATGACGACGACAGTGATGGGATGACAATGGGAGATGCCTTCTCTGTTTTCCAGGTGATCCTCGTCAGAAACCTGACTCGGTTCCATTCATCCAGAACCAGCCGGTCCGGTTCCAGAACAGCAGAACTAACCTGAGCTTTGCTCCTGCAGATATGTGACCTGACTGTGATGACTGACGCCAGCATGCCCAGAGCGGATCCAACATGGCCGCTAATCAGTAAGTAGCTTACTGAGGAGCTTTTCCTTCTCAGCATCACTACAAGACCTGGTTCAGACCTGATCCAGGTCCTGACCCAGGTTCAGTTTTTAGCCTCAGAACCATCCGATCCTCAGCAGGTCTAAACATTTATTCTAACCCGGTTCCTGCTTCAGGCCTGGATTTATTTCAGGACTGATTCAGTTTCCCTCAGATTTTCTCCTGACTTTAAATCATCAACCCAGGAAAATGTCAAAGGTCACCTCCAGACCACCTGAAGTCCATCATCCTCTAGAGAAGAAAACATTTCAGACCTCCCAGCAGAGCAATGGGACTCTCTGTTAGCAGGTTAAAGGTCAAAGGTCCTGGCAGGATGGTCAATAGAGCAGGACCTCCTCTGTAGACTAAAGTCTTCTACAGTCAGATGTGAGTCCACCTGTCCAAACTGGGTCAGGAACAGAACCATGAACCCAAACACAGCAGCTGATCTATGACAGAACAGCTGAAAAACAAAAGAGCGGCCTAGTCCAATCTTTTGTGCCCTGCATGTTTCAGGTGATTCCCTTCAGCCACCTGGACTGAATCTGTGGGTGATTAACACCTGATGGCTGCAGGCCGAGGCTCTGGTATTGAGAAGCACTGACCTACTCAAAGTTCAAACTCCAACCTAGGATCCTCAAAAACCCAGCAGACTCTTCTAAAAACAGAAGGAAATTAAGAAAGAAAAAAAAAGCTCTACAGGAAGTTGGAGGCTCTACAGGAAGTTGGAGGTTTTACAGGAAGTTGGAGGTTTTACAGGAAGTTGGAGGTTTTACAGGAAGTTGGCCTCCCTCCTGATCCACCATGGAGCTGCAGATGTTTGCTGAGAATCAAATGATAATTAATAATTAGTTGGATCTTCTTCTCACTACTGAAACTAATATTTGTGTTCTGTTCAGCAGAAGATGAACCGGGTTTCTTCCTCCAGATGGACAGACAACAAATCAGGAAACAACCAGAACCTCACCAGCGCCAGAACTTTCCAGAGACCTGGGTCTGGATGGACGTCAACACAGGGTGATGCTTCAGCTTTCAGAACCAGTATCTGACCTCTAAACCTTCTGGTACCAGAACCTCACAGGCTGAGCCAGTCCGCTGCTGGTAGAGGAGCAGCTTTCAGATTTTCTTTTAGAGGTTTTCGGCTGCAGAACGTCTTGACTGACCGCCTCAGTTTGTCTTCAGGTTCTGCAGAACCCGGTTAATGGTTCATTCTTTTAGTTCAAGTGTGTTGAAGCAGGTAAAGGTGGGGATATAGACGTGAACCTTGTGGTTCTGTCCCGGTTGTGGGACCCAAACTTTCCTCCTTGGTTGTCAGAGTCTGAATGTGACCTGAAATGTTTCTGCAGGGATTCCGACAGGATACAGATTCCTCTGACGGTTCCTGACAGCATCACTACCTGGACGGCCTCCGCCTTCATCGTGTCGGAGAATCTGGGTCTGGGACTCACAGAGAAACCGGCAGAGGTATTCTCAGAACCTCCTGCGGCTGGCTCGGATGCAGCGGATCAGAACCTGTTCTCATTGTCTCTGTGACTCCTCCTGTAGCTCACAGTGTTCCAGGACTTCTTCCTGTCCCTGAACCTTCCTGCCTACATCATCAGAGGAGAGGAGCTGGTTCTGGAGGTGGTTCTGTTCAACTACCTCCAAGAGGAGCTGGAGGTCAGTCTGCAGAGCTGTTCCCAGTAAAGCCACAGCATCCTAGCGCTTAGCATAGCTTCCACTAATTACGGTCTTTATAGCACTTAAGGATTAGCTTCTGCTAAATATTGTGTTGATGTAGCACTTTAGCATTAACTTACACTAATTGCCATCTCTATATTATTTTATCGTTAGCTTGTGCTAAACATGGTGTTAATATAGCTATTTAGCATTAGCTTGAGCTAAATATTAAGCTGATACAGCGCTTTAACGTGAGCAGAACTTATGTTTAGTGTTTAGGGTTAGCGTAGCTAGCTATTTAGTTAGCGGTGCCCATCACTGGTTCTCACTGTCGTTTTCTGTAGATTTTGATTAGCATTAGCGCTAACTAGCATTAGCGCTAACTAGCATTAGCCAGAATCTAGCAGCAGTTTGATGAGCTGAAAAAGCCAAAGCAGAAGAAATGCAGCAGAAACAAACTGACTAATTATTATTAATTTATCATTAATGAGGTAAAAACATCATTTAGCAGGAACATCAGAGTTAATGACTGAAGTGGTTTCATCTGCAGGGCGGGACAGAAACTGGTCTTTGTTTTCTTCTTCTACTGTCTAATGTTTCTGTGCATCATCAGGAACACTGACGGCGTCTGATTTCAGCCGTGAATGAGCCGGGCGGTTCTGGGCGTCTCTGACCCAGAAACACTTCCTGCCAGCTTTGTCTGGGTCTGAATCCGATCCGGGCGTGTCTCCGTCCGTCTGTCTCAGGTCACCGTGATCGTCGCAGAGAGCGACGCCTTCGAGTTCGTGTTCCCGGACAGCGAGGCGGTCGCCATGGCCAGCGTGCGGCGCGTCCTGGTGGAGCCGGAGGGCGGCGCCACCGTCCTGGTTCCCATCAGGCCTCTGGTCCTGGGAGACGTCCCCATCGCCGTGAAGGCCTTGTCCTCCGCCGCGGCCGACTTCGTTCGCACAACCGTCCTGGTTAAGGTGTGAGGAGGAACAAAACACTGCAAAAATATTCACACCCCGTCCACACTCAGAGCTGACTCACGGGTCAGAATGGCCTAGTTAAAGTCCAGACTGAGAATCTGTAGCAGGACTTGATAAACTTAAGTTCTCAGAATATAATTTTAAAATTTAAGAAAATGGTCCCCATGATGCTGGTTGTCCTCTACAGAACCAGAACTAGAACCAGAACCACTGCAAGTGGACCTGATGACTCAGCAGCTGACTGCTGGAGGTCATTTTATTTAGGGTCGTCAGCATAAAGGGGGCTCCACTGTTCCTCAGTCTGTTAGTCCCTGAAATCCTAATTAAACCCTGAACGTTTGAAGTTGTGAATATTTTTAAATTCTCTTCAGAGTCAGGAAAATGAACCAACTTCATTCACCAGAACCCGTCCAGAGAGCAGAACCAGATCAGAGCCAGATCCACTCAGAGGAACCCTTCAGGTTTCATTTCATGGTTTCCGTCTCTTGTTTGGTTCGTCAGGCTGAAGGTCGTCCTCAGAGCTTCTCCTCCTCCCTCCTCCTGGATCTTCCTGCCAGCGGCTCCGGCCGGTCCGGTTCTGTGGCGTTCCGGTTCCCTCCAGGCGTGGTGGACGGCAGCCAGCGCGTCTCGGTGACGGCCATCGGTACGTTGACCCGATAGTTCTGTTAGAACCCGGGTCCAAGCAGACAGCACGAGCTGCTGCTGAATGATTTTCTCCATCTGGGTCAAACTGATCAATGTCCATTTTTCAGATTTCTTTAATTGATCTAAATATTAAGTCCAGTTCTCATCAGACGGGTCAAATATTCTGGATTTTCTGGGTTTTTAACCCTTTAAAGGCCAGTTTAGTTTTTTTCTAATGAGTAAAAAACATTTAAGATTTTATTATCAGAAAAAAAATAAAGGACCAGGGTAGGAACTGTGAAGGGAACTGTGAAGGGAACCGGTCGTCACTGGAACCAGAACGTGTCATGTTGGGTTCTAGGTTTCGAGCCCACAGGCAGAACACAACACAGGACAGAATGAATCAGTTTAAGTAGATTTATTTTAAGAACAATAATTCTGAAAATGTGCAATGATGGTCTGGCAACTGAAGGAACAGAGCAGAGTGGTGAGTTCAGGTGTCGTGGGTAACGGGAGTGTCTCAGGGGAAGTGGGATAGATCTTGCTTGTAGTCTGTTGGATTTGAGTTCTGGAGGGTAACTGAATATGTCCAGGGTCTCGGTCTCTTTGTGGGTCCAGGGGCTACGGAGGAGTGCGGCGGGGGACGGACAGGTAGGCTCAGGTTCAGTGGGAACAGAGGAGCGGAACGGCCGCCAGTCGTGGAATCCAGGAGGAACTTGTAATCAAACGGAGAAGGTGAGTCTGGGAACTCGGGCAACCAGTAGGTACGTTCCATGGCGTCACGAGGAAGGTCTCGATCAGGAAACCAGCCAGGATCTAGTCAGCAGATCCAAGGCGCCACAAAGGATCACCTGAAGGCAACAGGGAAACAGAGAAAACTCACTAGCAGGCTCAGAACAACGAGGAACACAGAGACAGGCTCTAGGAGGCTCAGAGGTACCGTGACTGGCTAACACTCAGGCGCCGATGGACTGGCGGCCCACTCCTCTTGTACACCCTGCTGACGAGGCTTAATGGGTAACAGGTGTGGGAGGTGACGACATCACCGCACTCCAGCCGGAAACCTGGCGCCACCTAGTGGAATAAGGTGGACAGGATGCACAGAAAACCCCCACAAAGAGAACCCCGGACCATAACAGAACGTCTCTTCTGGTTCTTCTGTCGCTGCGGTTTCAGTTGGTTTAGTTTGGATCGGTGCCGGCTCTGCAGACGGTGTCCAGAACCATTAGTGTCCTGGTTCCGGTCCGTTCAGCCTGTCTAACCTGTGTGTGCTGAAGGTGACCTGCTGGGCCCGTCCATCAGCGGTTTGGACTCGCTGGTCCAGATGCCGTACGGCTGCGGTGAGCAGAACATGATCCACTTCGCTCCAAACATCTACGTCCTGCGGTACCTCAGCGCCAGAGGCCCGCTGGACCCGGCGCTGCAGAACCGGGCCATTGACTACATGCTGAAAGGTAGCACACCCAGAACCAGCAGAATCTTCCCCAGACGTGAACCGGGTCGTGATGGTTCTGTTCTCCGGCAGGTTATGAGCGGCAGCTGTCCTACCAGCGGGCCGACGGCTCTTTCAGCGCCTTCGGCCAGCAGGACTCGTCAGGCAGCACCTGGTAGGATTCAGAACCGGGACCGGACCAGACCGTACCAGAACCTCCTCTGACCGTCTCTCTGCGCAGGCTGACGGCCTTCGTGCTGCGCTGCCTGCTGCAGGCGCGACCGTGGGTCAGCGTGGACGGCCGGGTTCTGGAGAGCGCGGCGGCGTGGCTGGCGGCGCGGCAGGCGGCGGGCGGCGCCGCGGCGGAGCCCGGTACCGTGATCCACTCGGAGCTGCAGGGCGGCCTGGACGGACCCGTGTCCCTCACCGCCTACGTCCTGATCACCCTGCTGGAGGACGGCTACTTCAGGGTGAGCGGGTCCGACCCGGTTCTGGTTCTGTCGAGCGAGCGGTGCTGAGCTGCCGCCCCGCTCTCTGTCTGCCAGGCGCAGTACGCCTCCCGGGTGACCTCTGCCCTCTCCTACCTGGAGGCCCGGCTGGACCAGGGCGTCTCCAGCAACTACAGCCTGAGCCTGCTCAGCTACGCTCTGGCCCTGGCAGGAAGCCCCGCCTCCCACGACGCGCTTGACCGTCTGATTGGCCGAGCTGACCTGAGGGGTACGTTCATTGGCTCTTCGTCCCGAAGCGGTTGGAGACTACTTATCACTTCCTGCTTTGTCCTTCTGTGAGCAGACGGCGTCCCGACCTGGTCGTCGCCTGATGCTGGTCTGTCGTCGTCATGGCAACCTCGCTCAGCAGACATCGAGATGGCGTCCTACATTCTGCTTTCACTCCACGAACTAAACCGGGTCAATGAAGGTCTGAGTCTGATGAAGTGGTTGAGCCAGCAGAGGAACCACCTGGGAGGATACGGCACCACGCAGGTCCAGAACCGGAGTGAACCGGTTTAAACCGGACTTACTGGGCTTAATCTGGTTTCAGTCCAGTTCAGTCCGCTGCCTCTCTTCCCTCCCTCTGTCCAGGACACGGTGGTGGCTCTGCAGGCTCTGTCCACCTTCGCCGCTCTGCAGGGGTCAGAGCGCTTCGACCTGGACGTCACGGTAACCAGTGAGGACTCGGGCGCCGTCGCCTCCTTCCACATCGACCAGAACAACTTCCTGCTGCTCCAGAGTCGCCAGGTAACCATGGAGACGACCAACCATGTGTGACGTTAAAAGTAACGCAGTGAACCGAAGACAAACTTAGAACCAAACAGAGACGAGGAAATTCATGTTACATGAGAAGAGTTTAAACATCAATATGTTCAATTATTTTGAATAACATGATTTCCAATCTAGTCCCAGTCTAGTCCCAATCTAGTCCCAGTCTAGTCCCAGACTAGTCCCTGTCTATTCCCAGTCTATTCCCAGTCTAGTCCCTGTCTTGTCCAGACTAGAACCAGTCTAGTCCAAGTCTAGTCCCAGACTAGAACCAGTCTTGTCCCAGACTAGTCCCAATCTAATCCCAGTCCAGTCCCAATCTAGTCCCAGTCCAGTCCCAATCTAGTCCCAGTCTAGTCCCAGTCTAGTCCCAGACTAGTCCCAATCTAGTCCCAGTCTAGTCCCAGACTAGTCCCAGTCTAGTCCCAGTCTAGTCCCAGACTAGAACCAATCTAGTACCAGTCTAGTCCCAGACTAGTCCCAGTTTAGTCCCAGACTAGTCCCAGTCTAGTCCCAATCTATTCCCAGTCTAGTCCCAGACTAGTCCCAGTCTAGTCCCAGACTAGTCCCAGTCCAGTCCCAATCTAATCCCAGTCTAGTCCCAATCTAATCCCAGTCTAGTCCCAATCTAGTCCCACTCTATTCCCAGTCAAGTCCCAGTCTAGTCCCAGTCTAGTCCCAGACTAGTCCCAGTCCAGTCCCAATCTAATCCCAGTCCAGTCCCAATCTAGTCCCATTGGGACTGGACTGGTCCCAATGGGACTAGTCCCAGACTAGTCCCAGTCTAGTCCCAATCTAGTCCCAGTCTAGTCCCAGACTAGTCACAGTCTATTCCCAGTCTAGTCCCATTTAGTCCCAGTCCAGTCCCAATTTAGTCCCAATCTAGTCCCAGACTAGTCCGAATCTAGTCCCAATCTAGTCCCAGTCTAGTCCCAGACAAGTCCCAATCTAGTCCCAATCTAGTCAGAATCTAGTCCCAGACTAGTCCCAATCTAGTCCCAATCTAATCCCAGTCTAGTCCCAATCTAGTCCCAATCTAATCCCAGTCTAGTCCCAGACTAGTCCCAGTCTATTCCCAGTCTAGTCCCAATCTAGTCCCAGACTAGAACCAGTCTAGTCCAAGTCTAGTCCCAGACTAGAACCAGTCTTGTCCCAGACTAGTCCCAATCTAATCCCAGTCTAGTCCCAGACTAGAACCAGTCTAGTCCCAGACTAGAACCAATCTAGTACCAGTCTAGTCCCAGACTAGTCCCAGTTTAGTCCCAGACTAGTCCCAGTTTAGTCCCAGACTAGTCCCAGTTTAGTCCCAGACTAGTCCCAGTCTAGTCCCAATCTATTCCCAGTCTAGTCCCAATCTAGTCCCAGACTAGTCCGAATCTAGTCCCAATCTATTCCCAGTCTAGTCCCAATCTATTCCCAGTCTAGTCCCAATCTAGTCCCAGTCTAGTCCCAGACTAGTCCCAATCTAGTCCCATACTAGTCCCAGTCTATTCCCAGTCTAGTCCCAATCTAGTCCCAGTCTAGTCCCAGACTAGTCCCAGTCCAGTCCCAATCTAATCCCAGTCTAGTCCCAATCTAATCCCAGTCTAGTCCCAATCTAGTCCCACTCTATTCCCAGTCTAGTCCCAGTCTAGTCCCAGACTAGTCCCAGTCCAGTCCCAATCTAATCCCAGTCTAGTCCCATTGGGACTGGACTGGTCCCAATGGGACTAGTCCCAGACTAGTCCCAATCTAGTCCCAGTCTAGTCCCAGACTAGTCCCTGTCTTGTCCCAGTTTAGTCCCAGACTAGTCACAGTCTAGTCCCAGACTAGAACCAGTCTTGTCCCAGACTAGAACCAGTCTAGTCCCAGTCTAGTCCCAGTCTAGTCCCAGACTAGTCCCAGTCTAGTCCCAGTCTAGTCCCTGTCTTATCCAAGACTAGTCCGAGACTAGAACCAGTCTTGTCCCAGTCTAGTCCCAGACTAGTCCCAGTCTAGTTCCAGTCTAGTCCCAGACTACAACCAATCTAGTCCCAGACTTGTCCCAGTCTAGTTCCAGACTAGTCCCAGTCTAGTCCCTGTCTTGTCCCAGACTAGTCCCAGACTAGTCTCAGTCTAGTCCCAGACTAGTCCCAGTCTAGTCCCAGACTAGAACCAGTCCTGTCCCAGACTACAACCAATCTAGTCCCAGACTAGTCCCAGTCTAGTCCCAGACTAGAACCAATGTAGTGCCATTCTAGTCCCAGTCTAGTCCCAGACTAGTCCCAATCTAGTCCCAGTCTAATCCCAGTCCAGTCCCAATCTAGTCCCAATCTTGTCCCAGACTAGTCCCTGTCTTGTCCCAGACTAGTCTCGGTCTAGTCCCAGACTAGTCTCAGTCTAGTCCCAGACTAGAACTAGTCTAGTCCCAGTCTAGTCCCAGACTACAACCAATCTAGTCCCATTTAGTCCCAATCTAGTCCCAGTCTAATCCCAGTCCAGTCCCAATCTAGTCCCAATCTTGTCCCAGACTAGACCCAGTCTAGTCCCAGACTAGAACCAATGTAGTGCCATTCTAGTCCCAGACTAATCCCAATCTAGTCCCAGTCCAGTCCCAATCTAGTCCCATTCTAGTCCCAGTCTAGTCCCAGACTAGTCCCAATCTAGTCCCAGTCTAATCCAGTCCAGTCCCAATCTAGTCCCATTCTAGTCCCAGTCTAGTCCCAGACTAGTCCCAATCTAGTCCCAGTCTAATCCAGTCCAGTCCCAATCTAGTCCCAATCTTGTCCCAGACTAGTCCCTGTCTTGTCCCAGACTAGTCTCGGTCTAGTCCCAGACTAGTCCCTGTCTTATCCAAGACTAGTCCGAGACTAGAACCAGTCTTGTCCCAGTCTAGTCCCAGACTAGTCCCAGTCTAGTCCCAGACTACAACCAATCTAGTCCCAGACTAGTCCCAGACTATTCTCAGTCTAGTCCCAGACTAGTCCCAGTCTAGTCCCAGACTAGAACCAGTCCTGTCCCAGACTACAACCAATCTAGTCCCAGACTAGTCCCAGTCTAGTCCCAGACTAGAACCAGTCCTGTCCCAGACTACAACCAATCTAGTCCCAGACTAGTCCCAGTCTAGTCCCAGACTAGAACCAATGTAGTGCCATTCTAGTCCCAGTCTAGTCCCAGACTAGTCCCAATCTAGTCCCAGTCTAATCCCAGTCCAGTCCCAATCTAGTCCCAATCTTGTCCCAGACTAGTCCCTGTCTTGTCCCAGACTAGTCTCGGTCTAGTCCCAGACTAGTCTCAGTCTAGTCCCAGACTAGAACTAGTCTAGTCCCAGTCTAGTCCCAGACTACAACCAATCTAGTCCCATTTAGTCCCAATCTAGTCCCAGTCTAATCCCAGTCCAGTCCCAATCTAGTCCCAGTCTAATCCCAGTCCAGTCCCAATCTAGTCTCAATCTTGTCCCAGACTAGACCCAGTCTAGTCCCAGACTAATCCCAATCTAGTCCCAATCTTGTCCCAGTCTAGTCCCAGACTAGTTTCAGTCTAGTCCCAGACTAGTCCCAGTCTAGTCCCAGACTAGAACCAATGTAGTGCCATTCTAGTCCCAGTCTAGTCCCATTTAGTCCCAATCTAGTCCCAGTCTAATCCCAGTCCAGTCCCAATCTAGTCCCAGTCTAATCCCAGTCCAGTCCCAATCTAGTCCCATTCTAGTCCCAATCTAGTCCCAGTCTCTGTTGTCTCTGTAGCTTCAGGTCTTTAAATGTTGAATCTGTTTTTTCCAGATTGATCCAGAACCGGTTCTGGATCTGCAGGTGACGGCATCGGGTCATGGACTCGCTCTGTTCCAGGTACCTGCTTGTTTCCATGGTTACGGCGCCCCCTGCTGTGCTCTCCCTCGTCACCTTCATCTGTTTTTCAGCTCAACGTGTTTTATAACGTCCGCAGCGAGGAGCTGCTGAGGAGGAGGAGGGACACCGAAGAACAGGAAGCGTTTCACCTGAAGGTGGCGCTGTTTGAGGAGCAGAACGACGCTCACCTGTTCATCTGCACCAGGTGAGGAGGTCACATGGGCCACTCTGCTTTCACTGTGGACCGATTTTATTCCTGAAATATTTTTTTGTTTCTCTGACTGTAGAATCAAATCATGAAAAAATCAGGAGATTTTTAATTTTGTGAACTAAAAAAATAAATAAAATAAAGCCTAAAATATTGAAACTTTCAGAAAAATAAAATATTTTATATTGTTCCGGTTCTAACTGGTTCTGGTTCTGCTGCCCTCAGCCTGTCCTGCTACCTGGGCCTGAATGAGACCGGGATGGTTCTGATGGAGGTGGGTCTGCTGAGCGGCTTCAGTGCCCGACCGGACCTGGTACCGCTGGGCGGTGCCGTGAAGCGAGTGGAGGCCGAGCCGGGGAGGGCTGTTCTGTACCTGGACTCTGTGAGCTGAAACCTGATCCGGCTGGCCGGTTCTGTCTGGTTCTGTTTGGGCTCCAGAACCAACCGCGGTTCTGTCTGGTTCTGGTTCTGCAGGTGTCGACCCAGGAGTTGTGTCTGCTCATCCCGCTGCTGGTGGAGTTCAAGGTGGCCCGGATCCAGGAAGCCTCGGTCAGCGTTTACGACTACTACGAGCCACGTAAGGTTCTGATGGTTCTGCTGGAGAGCCGGGCTTTGACCCGAAAGTGACTACCAAAACAAAAGCTGGGTCTTCTGAGCTCCTTCTCGACTCGCTTGGTTTTGCTTCAGCCGTTTTAAGTCCAGACTTCTGGCAGCAGAGATCATCAGTCTCCACAGCAGTTTATATAAAAGCTATCAACACCCAGCTTTTATTTTGATAGTCCACTTCCACGTTTGCATACTTGCATATTAGCTTAATGAGAGCTAACTATTTAGCTAGAAAAGTATTTAGCTAGATAAGCTAAATATTGAGCTAGCTCTCAGCTAGCTAACACTTTTTAGCTAGCTCAATATTTAGCTGGTAAAGTAAATATTTAGTTTCAAACTGTGATATCTATAAATGAATGAATGACATGGTCAAAATCTGTGTTTTGCTCTCATTACTGGCTAAATAACTAATAATTACTTCTGTATAATTTTCCTCTGGGGTGTACTAATTTATACATCACCAGAAATGTTAGTTTTATTGACATTATACTGAAAAACTTAAAAGATTTTTAAATATTTATTATTTATATTGTTAAAATATTAAAATATTCACACATCTAAAGATTTTCATGGGTTGTACTAACTTTCTCTCAGGAATCCCAGATTTTCTTCTGCATCCATTTCTGCTGATTTCAAGGCAAATTGCTGAATATTAATGAGTTTCACTTTAAACCAGAATAATTAGTTAATTGAAACGGTAATAAATCTGTAAACTGAACTACTGATCTAAAGAGTGAGTGGAGCTGATTCTGGGCTGTTGCGCCCCCTGCAGGGCGCAGGACAGTGCGGTCGTACCGATCGTCTTTGCGGAGCGATGTCTCCTCCTGCTCCTTCTGCGGAGACGACTGCAGCCGATGCCGAGCGAACAACGACTACGAGCTGAACGCCGCGTCGCGCTGCAGCCGCCACTTCCTGCCCGCGCTGCTGCTCCTCTTCGTCATCTTCAGCGCCTGAAGGCCCAACCAGCGGCCAGCTGGGCTTCAGTCCTGCAGTGGGTTAAATAATAACAATAAATGTGAGAGATTCTGAGTTCTGGCTGAATTTCTTCCTCTGGCTTCTTCGGCTTTTCAGGAATAAATCTAGAATAAAAGTTTGAACCAATGAAATCACGTCTATGCTCAGTCTGAGGAAGCAGATCTGGATCACAGGAATCAGCAGCAGACATGGCGGACGTGTTTGACCTTCAGGTCATTGGTGCTGTTTGTGGATCAGAGACAGAGAGCAGAACGGCCTAATTAAAGGTTGTCCACCAACAGCCCCGCCCTCCACAATTAACCCCGCCCATCCACAATTGGCTCCGCCCTTCCATTGTTTGCCCCTCCCCCACAACAGCCCCGCCCTCCACAATTAGCTCCGCCCCCATCAACAAAATGGATGAACTTCAAACCCACTCCGAGTTTCACATGATTCTGGTCTCATTCCAGACTCCCATAGTCTCTCAGACTCCAGCGTCTCTCAGACTCCATCGTCTCTCAAACTCCCATGGTCTCTCAGACTCCAGCGTCTCTCAGACTCCATCGTCACTCAGACTCCAGCGTCTCTCAGACTCCCATCGTCTCTCAGACTCCAGCGTCTCTCAGACTCCATCGTCTCTCAGACTCCAGCGTCTCTCAGACTCCCATCGTCTCTCAGACTCCATCGTCTTTCAGACTCCAGCGTCTCTCAGACTCCATCGTCTCTCAGACTCCATCGTCTCTCAGACTCCATCGTCTCTCAGACTCCATCGTCTCTCAGACTCCAGCGTCTCTCAGACTCCATCGTCTCTCAGACTCCAGCGTCTCTCAGACTCCAGCGTCTCTCAGACTCCATCGTCTCTCAGACTCCCATCGTCTCTCAGACTCCATCGTCTCTCAGACTCCCATCGTCTCTCAGACTCCAGCGTCTCTCAGACTCCATCGTCTCTCAGACTCCATCGTCTTTCAGACTCCAGCGTCTCTCAGACTCCATCGTCTCTCAGACTCCCATCGTCTCTCAGACTCCCATCGTCTCTCAGACTCCATCGTCTCTCAGACTCCCATCGTCTCTCAGACTCCATCATCTCTCAGACTCCCATCGTCTCTCAGACTCCATCGTCTTTCAGACTCCAGCGTCTCTCAGACTCCAGCGTCTCTGCTGGCCTTTCTAAGTCCTGCTGCATGTTAAACCCTTTGACTGAAGTCGCTCTGAGTCACTGATGCAGCGTTTTGCCTCAGAGCCGACCGGATTCCCAGCAGGACGGATGTTTTCTTTCTGTCGGTGGAGAAGACGTCTGAGTGATGCTGGAGAGGCGGAACGCCGCCGCGCTTTATGAGCTGAATTCCTGGAGTTGGGAAATGTTGGGTCTGTTAGCGGTTAGCAGCAGATTAAGCTTTAATTAGCATTTCCCAAATATTCACGACTGTTTCTGATTTTCATGAGCCGCCACAGAGTTTATGGCACCAAACCGAGTCTGAACAAACGATGTTTCCTCAACCTTCAGAAAAGAAATCTGGAATAAAATAAAAGTGGATCTGATCAGATGATGATAAAATCACATCTTCACCTCAATGAACATCAAGAATCCAAAAACTAAATAGATGAACCTGAATTTTTATCTTCATAACAGAGAAACAGATTAAACCTCAGGAAGTGACTTCAGGCTGGTGCTTCTTAGTTTTATTCATCTCCATGTTAGAAGTGATGAAATATGAGAGCAAAAAGTAACAGAAAGAGAGAATAGATGAAATCTGGAGGTCCAGCATAACACCGATCAGCTCTGGGTTCACAGGAAGCAACCAGAAACTTTCTGTGTTAATCAAACTTTTTATTAGATTTATACTTTTTCAGCTGATTTTTGTCTCATGATCATTTCTGTTGCCCCGGCAACGTTAATCCCAGTTACTTTCGTCTAATTTGGTGAAAATGGAGCAGAAAAAAAACAAGTTTACAAACTTATAAAGGTGAAAAGTCTTCCTGTTGCTCTGATTGGTGAACAAATCAATAATAATCAAATTTATTACAATAAATTACAAATTTTAATGTCTTTTCAAAATAAAAGTTCCTTTGATGCATCTTTTTACAGATTTATGACAACATGAATCTCATCCTATGAAGATGGAAACGTTTAACTTTTACTCTGACTGGTGCATAAATCACTTTTATCAGTTATTAAAACCAGACACAGAAACGTTTCCCTGATTTTCTGCATTAACAGGCAGGAAACGCCTCAACATGTCTGCAGGGTCAAAGGTCAGTATTTTTGAGCCTGTCCTGGAACAATATTTCTATAAAAACAAGTATTGATGGATCTCCAGAATAACGACTGACGGATCGCCACCCTCCCCTTCGGCCTGTTCTCCTTCTCGCTCCTCGGCAGGTTCAGATCCAGGAAAACGAGCCGAGACTCGAAACGCCGATGATTCCTTGAGCCGCCGTCACAACGCTGAAGGAGCAACAGCTCCTTTTATCCTCCCATCAGCTGACGGTGCATGATGCTGCCACCACCGTGCTTCACTGTAGTTCAGGCTGTTCCAACAAAAACCAACTGAAACTTAAAGTCAGACGACGATTTTTATTGTAGAAATTATAAAATCAAAGAATGAAGGAATAAATCTGGACCAGAACAAACTTTATTATTCTGAAGTGGAAAAGTTTCCACATAATTCATATTTCATGTTTGACCAGGCGGAAGCTGCAGTCTGGGCCCAGCAGAACCAGTAAGACCAGCAGCAGCTGTTCAGCGTGCGGCCATCAGGGGGCGGCAGAGCTTTCTGGAGGATTCTTCCTGGTTTTTATTTTCCATCTCCTCCTGACTGCAGCCGGAGGAAGAGGAGCAAGATGATGAAGACTTTTTCCATCGACACATTTCAGCTGGAGGCGAAAAGAGAAACGCAGAAAGAGGCAGCGCTGTGTGTGTGTGTGGGTGTGTGTGTGTGAGCCTCCCAGTCGGCTCTGTTTGATCCTCAGACCTGGACTGGTTTCCATCATCCCTACATGACAGAAGGAATGCAGAAGCAGCTGCTCTGGGTCAGAACCGGGTCTGGAACCAGCAGCTCGATTCTGATTCTGGAGTTTAGGCATCACGGAAAGGATTCTGGTTGTCATAGCAACCAAATTGTTCATTTAAAACATGTTTAGTTATATGTTTTCATTCATTTAGCGATTCTTCCTGTTGTGAACAGAAAAGAAAACCTGCAGGATCAAAACAAGCTAATCGGGTTAGCTTGACCTTTTAGCATGTCGACTCACCTCTCAGAGCAGAAAGAACTAAAAACACAGATAAACATTCAGCTAAGGAGTTAAGAAATACTTAGCTACTAAGTTGGATGAATATTTAGCTAAGCATTTTTAGCTGGCAAGCTAAACATGTAGCCTGGTAGCTTTCTAGCTAGATATTTAGCTTCAAACTTTCTTTAGCTAAATATTCATCAACCTAAATATTTTGCTAACAACTTAGCTAAATATTTAGCACCACCTTATTATGCATTCATTTATGAATGTCACAGTTTCAAACTAAATATTCAATGTGAAGCTAAATATTTAGTTAGTAAGCAAAATAACTTCAAACTAAATATTTAGCTAAAAACTCTATTTACAAGTGAAGAAAGAAGATGGTGGAAATATGACTGGATATTGCTTTTCCTCTTTGGACAGATTATTGCCTTTAGGTTTTGACTGAAACCCTACTGCTGTACAGTTACGGTTATGGTGACGGCATGTAGTCATAATGTTTTGCTTGAGCCAACACCTTGCGGTCTCACAGCAGAACCGGCCCAGACTGGTGGAAGGTGCAGCGACTGGATCCAGTTAGCAAACTAAAGCTGTTTATTTCATAAATGAGAAACATTAAAGCTTTCAATCATCGCGGCCCGCGGCGCTGCCCGATCTGCGGTTCTGCTCTCTCTGCTCACATTAAGCTGCTTTTGTTCTGCTAATTCAGAACAAATGAAGAGAAGCGCAGAGACCCGTTGGCTTCAGGCTGATGGCTCACATTGAGCCAAGCTGCGGTGGAACCAAGTTTGTTGAGTAAATCTTGTTCTGCAGAGACTCAGTTATGAAACCGGGCCGGTCCACCAGACAGATGTGTTCACTTCTCCACATCTGGACCCAATGACCGATGATTCAGCTCCTCATCCACCAACAGTCTGCTGCGTTTGGCTTCAGCAACATTTGCTGTGATTCACAAAGCAAATATCGAAGCTGCAGTAAACGCCGGCCTGTAAAGGTCACAGACATGACCTTTAGTCTAGATCCCAAACACGGAATTGCCTGTCAACATGCCAGATGTTTGGAAAAGAGGAAAACATGAAACAAGCCGGTTGTAAAAGTTTCTGTCTTTAAATGTCGCTGAAGTTTCAGAACCAAATCCGACCCGGGAACACGGCCGGACGGCTCCTTCCCCTGACCCAACAGAACATTCACTCTGAAGCTAAATACTTAGCTTGCTAATTTAATATTTAGCTTTGTAAAGCTATTTAGCTTGCTAGATAAATATTTAAATTCTAGCCAAATACATTATAATTAGCTCTGCTAAAATGATACTAAAGCATAATACCAATATGATAATTCGGGAAAGCTAATGCTAAAGCACTAAATTCAATTATGTTGATATCCACCAGCTCTGCCAGCACATTGTTGCTAGGCAACAAGAGAGCGACGCCACCAACCGTCCTTACCTGGCTAGCTAAAGCCTTGTCTTCTGCCTACATTTCCCAGAATGCTGTGCAGTTGTGGATCGGAGTTTGGTAAAAGTATTGAATATTCTATCAGTATTATCTATTGATATTGATCGTGTGTCTATATTGATATTGATTTGTTGCCCAGCCCTAAAAGTTTCTTTAAAAAAAGAGAACATGAGGAAACGGAACTGCTGCCTTTGCACACATTTCAAATAAGAGCATGAACATAAACTTAAAGAATTCTTAACAGTCGATAATAAAAACTTCAACACAGATGTTGTAATTTACTCAACTGAAAGTTCACAAAGCAGTCAATTAACGCTTTAGAATTTATCTGGAAAATGATTTTAGGGGAAGCTAAGAGTGCTAACCGTTTTCAAAATTAGCTAGTGCTAAGCTAAAGTTAGCTCTGCTGTTATGTTAGCGGGATCCCTTTCAGATGTTTGTGTAAAAGTGATGCAGCTGGTAGAACTGCTGCCCTGCAGAAAGTTCTGGTTCTGTCCGGTTCTCCAAAAACATGACTGTCAGGTTAATTGGTTTCTCCAAATTCTCCCCAGGTGTGTGTGTGTGGTTGTGTGTCCTGTCTGTCTTTGTGTTGCCCTGTCCAGACTGGCCACCTGTCCAGGTGACCCCGCCTGTGGCCCGGATCGTAGCTGGACAGGCAGCAGGACCTCCTGACCTCACTGGGGACAGGAGTGTCAGAAGATGGATGGATGTGTGAAAGTGAATAAAAGCAGATCTGACTTTAGTTTTACTGAGCTGATGGGAAACAGGCAGAATCTGTTTCTTCACTGCTCAGTTTGACGAGCTACTTTCTGCTCCGTGATACAAACTGTTCATAAGCAGCCGCAGCGCGGGTCACCGTCCGCCCGGCGGCCTGCAGCCGGTGTCCAGCAGGGAACAACGGCTCAACCACGTCCTGCTTCCACTACAACCAGCAGACCAACAAACATGGCGGCGGCTCCACATCTGATGGTCACCTGTTAACTGCAGGTAACCGCGGCTGATGATGATGATGAACATCATTCTGTTCAGAAAATCAAACCTTGGTTTAGAGGTTCTGTGCAAAATATCAATTATTTCCCCCAAAAGCTGAATTTACCAGATTATTTATTTACCAAAACCATTTATTAA